>JASDQU010195527.1:11369-24637 GCA_032191745.1 Picea mariana | reverse complement strand
AAAAAAAAAACTAGTGTCAATCAACCCAGGAGAACAAGCACAAATGAAGAATACGGTACAGACGATAGAGGTGCAAATGATGACAAAGGGGATGTGAGGTCTCTTTTACTCATGAATGTTTTTGTTGGGTCTGTGGTTGGGGAGGATTGTTCTTTGAAGCTTAACTAGAGAAATTTTCTTATTAGTGATATGTAATGTTTATAAGTACTTTTTTTTCAGTTTGAAAAAAAAGACTCACAAAAATATAATGCTTATAACAATTAATAATAATAATAAAAGAAATAAAATTGATCTTTACACTAAACATACAAATTATTATATAGAAAAATAAAAAAGATAGATACAATATTTAGATAAAAATAAAAAATAGTGTAAATATGATAATTATAGAGAAATATTTTATCTAATATATAAAAAGAAATTATGAATTTAAGACTAGAAAATGTATACCAAAACACATTTTAATAAAAATATATATTTACAATCTCTCTTCAATATTAAAATGGATAATACACTCTATTTCTTTAAATATAATATAGTATTTACAAATATAATTTATATATTTTTACATAAATATTAAAAAAAAAACTATTTATAATATTTACCAAATTTAATTGTTAGTTATACTTATTATTTTTTTCAAAGAAGATTTAATTTCATTTTGAATTTGATTCCTTGATAAGATATGACTCTAACCTAATCCATAGTTCTCATATTTATTTTTATTTCTTTTAAGTAAAAAGGGCGAAACCTGTTATATTAAACTTTCAAAAAAAGAAATACACTTGACATACAGGTGCCAGCTGTCATGCCTATATAGGAAACCAGGACAGCTGGCCTGTCCACAGCAGCATTCAAAATCAAGCCTCATGTTTTGCCACCTTGCCCGAAGGAAACCAGGGTGCATGTCCATCGTCCTTAGCAGTATAGGAAATTATGTTCTGAAGGTAACTAACCTAGTAACTAAAGAGCTACAGCTCTGATAAACAGTAAAAGAAAAGGAGTGGGAGACCATAGGAAACAGCAGAACCTATTCGTCGGAGTCCTCGCATCCTTCCTTAGATTTTCCTCCATTGACAGGGATGACATAGGGATGAGCATAGGTGGGGCATTGGCGTTGAGGTGTGGCCCTGGAGTAGGCTGCGTAGAGCATGTCTAAGCGCTGGATGACGCGAACTCTGAAAATTTGATCCTCCACCAAGATGCGCACTTCAAAGATCAAGTTCAAGTGCTCTGAATGTAGGAATGGTGGCGATGGTGGCGACTTTGTTTCATCCTCTGTTTCCGTGTGGCCCGGCATCTTCCTCTGCATCTGCGGGTCGACAGTGCATTCCGGCAGCTCCTCCTCCACTGGGCAGGTGTCGAATTCTACACTCGGAGCGTCGTTGGGGGTGCAAGTCTCGTTCAAATTGGGTGCTAGTGCCACTTGTCCAAAGCTCACCGGAGGGTCCCAATTATCCAGGATGATGAACAATCGGCTCTCAAAGAAGTCTGGTGGGAGTTCTAAGGATAGGTCTTCTTCGACATAGGTTCAAGGGGGCGAACTTGATGCTATCGCATCACCTCATTGTTTTCTTTTGACCAAGAGCAGAGCTCTTTCAAAACTCTTGTGCCTCTTCTTTCTTGCATCTGCCGCGTACCAGCCGGCTCCTCTACGGGGTCTTCCCCTTKCCCGTGGCATGGTGAGAGCGAGGGCAAGTACCAGGATGCCTCCTACACGAYGGTTCTTTCTCTGCTCAACAAAATTCAAATGCATTCTGAGAGGTCTGGTTAMACGGATAATGACATAAACCATGGCTGCCACCATTAACGCCGAGAGCTTAATGCTCTGGCTGGCYGGCCCTTGCTCACGCGTGAGAGGCTCCATCAATAACTGGTGGCCGACGGAGGTGAAAGCCTTCATTAATGGCTATGGMTGGAGGTGAGAKCCACCATAAATGGCCTCTCCCTTTGCACCTCCACGTGCCCATTCTTTCCACTTGGCACCCCATCCAGGGGTAGGAATTCTAGTTCTCATATTTATTATGTGAATCTCTCACCACATTTAGCACTATTATAATATGAAATATAATTAGCTTAGGATTAGTGCATGAGACATTAGCATGTCACGATTCTTTCTTTACAGTTAGATATTAGGGTTTCAAAACCCTTATCTCAAGAGTCGGTGCATTAAAATTGTTTTTCCTTTTTCATGCAAGTGGTCATATTGGATGATTTTTTAAATATATAATCACTTAATGTATGCCTTCGGCTTCCTCTCCATCAAGTTGCTTCTATGACTTAGGACATGGCCCAGGATGGGTCATCTATGAAGGGATTTCCAGGGTATGGAGGTGGAGGAGGAGTATGAATCCACTATGTTAAATAAGGCGACATGAGAAGCCTCCCTAAAGGTTGAATCATATGCTAGAAGCCCTATCTATATAGTTTTTGAGGTTACTTGGAAGTTGGCGCCTGGAGAAATGTATCGGGTATGTTAAAATGTATATTCCCTTCTCTCTTTTTCTCGTTATCTTCTTGGGAATGAGACTCTCTGGATGGGTTCTTAATGGTGGTTGAGGGTAGTAAGCGGGATTGCGCAACATTAAACTTTTTGGAGTGGGAGGATTTTCCTTCTTTAGGTGATTCCTCTAGCTTACAGGACCAAGGGAGGGTCCTATCTCATTTAACTACTCAGATAGTAGAGCCTTCGTTGGAGCCTAAGGGGTAAAGTAGCTTACCTCCGAGTTCAACTCCTGGAGGGGATTTGGACCTTTGTGGTTCTTTTGTACTGGCTAGTGATCTAGGGGGGGGAGTCCTTGTGTATCAGCTAGGTGCCTATAGTAGTGACGGAATTGCAGGTTGATAAGGATTTCTCTAGTGAGCTAGTGGAGGATATCCCTTTGATACTAGGGTTTAGGGATCATGAGGTTTGAGAAATATCCTTAGGAGTTGTCTTGGATTCCCTGGTCCCCTCTTATAACGAAATTATTTCTCCTATCCCTCTTCCCACTTACTAGGGGAGGGCTACTATTACTAGAGAGGAGTCAAGTGGAGAGTCTGGACTACGAGACCGGATTGGAGTGTCTTCTGAAAAGAGTTATGCATTTTCGAGGGGATTGGGATGTGAAATATCCCCTATAAAAACTAGGAGTGCACGAAAGAAAGTCGTGACTTTACCTGAAACTCTAGAGTTAAATTTTTCCACTTTTTTTTATATTGGGGTTCTTAGAGGTATGAAATCCCTAGCAAGGGAAAAACCATGATATTTATCTCCCTTAATATCATAGGGGTAGGGGCACCCCTTAAATTTTCCTCTTTGCATAGACTTCTTAATAGAACACATCCTGATATTATTTTTGTGCAAGAGACCTTGGTGGACGAATTGAGGGCCAGATCTTTCCTAACTTCTTTAAGACCCGATTGGTATACGTGTGTAGTGAGTTCAGTTGGAAAGTATGGGGGCCTACTGGTTTCTTGGGACCCATCCAAATTTGATCTATCATCTTACATCAATTGTGGTGGTTTACTCTTGACAAGTACAAGCATAGAGTTAAAGTAGCAGATATCTTTTCTAAATGTATATGGGCCCTATACAGACATAAAGGATTTCTGGGACAAAGTGATGGATAGGGGGTTACTTTCCCTTAAAAATATGATAGTAGCTGAGGATTTTAATTTTACTTTGAGTGAAGGAGAGATCTGGGGGGATTCAACTCGGTCGAATCAGCTGACAGGTTTTTTCAAAGAGCGTTTTCTAGACAGTGGGTTGATGGATATCTTACCTGATGTTGTAATTCCCTCTTAGAGAAATGGCAGATCAAGATCAGACAATATTATGAAAATACTGGACAGGGTTTTTGTCGTGGATGATTTCTTGAGAAATATTCGCAGATATTGATCATGGGTAGCCTACCCATATATTTTTGATCATGCACCTGTAATGTTTCAATTTGATCGTAATTTTCACTCTAAAGATTACCATTTCAAATTAAACACCTTGTAGTTGAGAGAAGATGATTTCCCGTGCATAGTTCATGTAGTCTAGAAGGATCAATTATTTTTAGAAGAGACTGGTATTAATAGGAGGCTGTTTTGGAAATTAATTTTTTTTAAGAATCAAGTTAAGATTTGGGCGTTACATCTTAGATCCCATTCAATTATGAAACTTGAAAAAATGAAAGAGGATCTGCAGGGATATTATCAGGAGAGCTCCATTGGATTAAGGAGTCAAGAAGTCAAAGGACATATAAAACTTTTATAAAAAGAGAGAAGTAGCCTCCTTTTGGCAGAAGAGGAAATGTGGAGATAGCACAGTCGAGCAACTTGGATAAAGAGTGGCGATCAGAATACTAAATTATTTCATCATTTCTCCAGTTATAGAAGAAATAGAAAACAAGTTTGGGAAGTATAGGACAAGCATGGACATGTCCACTCTGGGCAAGAGGCTATAAAAGAAGTGGTTGTTAATTATTTCAAAGGATCGAATGAGGATTTGGGCCCACGCATTTCCGAACAGATACATTTAGCCAGCATGTTCCCTCATATAGTAAATCAAGAGGACTCGTTACTACTTGAAATACCATGCTCAAAGGAGGAATTATGGAAGGTTATTAAAGACTTTGCAAAGGATAAAATTCCAGGACCAGATGGTTGGATTGTCGAGTTCTTCCTTCATTATTTTGATTTGATAAGGGAAGAGTTACTCGAGGTGGTTGAGGACTCTAGGAAAAGGGGTGAGGTGATTAAATCTTTAAACTCAAATTTCTTAGTTCTAATACCAAAAGTCAATAAGACAATGACCTTTGGATATTATAGACCTATAACACTCTGTAACCTTTCTTATAAAATAATAGCAAAGATCTTGGAAAATAGGTGAAACATGTTCTCTCACGATCTGTGTCAGGAGAAAAATTGGGTTTKTTGCAGGGGAGACATATATTGGATGCCATAGGGAYGGCTCAGGAATGCTTACACRGTATTAAGAAGAAAAATWTAAAGGATTTAATTTTGAAACTCGAGTTAAAGAAGACTTATGACTGTATCAACTGGGATTTTTTAAGATTGATCTTAATTCAATCGGGCTTTAGGTCAATGGTTACCAATTGGTTAATGAGTTGTGTAATAAGTGCTACTTATTCAGTCCTGATAAATGGAGAGCCTTATTCATTTTTCCAGTGAGGCAGAGGGTTGAGACAAGGGTTCCCATTATCTCCCTTGTTATTTATTTTATTGATGGAAGGACTCAGTTTATTGGTAAAAAAGGGATAGGAAGAAGGGAAATTGTCTGGATTGAAGTTTTCTAGAACTGTTAAAACCCTACATCTATTTTTCGTAGATGATGTGATAATTATGTCAAGATCCTCTCTTCAGGAATGGAAGGATATCGTGAGCCTCCTAATGACATTCGTTAGAGCTTCGGGCTTGTATATTAATTTAACTAAATCTACCTTTCATTACTCTGGCATTCAAGGGGACCTATTAGAGAAATTCAAGGATATTTTCCCTTACAATTTTATGGATCTCAATTCTGGATTTCGATATTTGTGCTACTATCTGAAACCAACGAGCTATAAAACTGAGGAATGGAGGTGGCCAATTACTAAGCTTGAGAGGAGGATTGATCATTGGTGCAGCAGATGGATTACACTTAGGGGGTGTTTCGTCCTAATAAAATTGGTTCTGGAAAGTCAATCGGTTTATTAGATGACTATGACAGCAATTCTAGATTCAGTTCTAAATAAGATCTGTCAGTTAATATTCTCTTTTTTATGGTCTGGATGCAGTGAAAAAAATTGATATCATCTCTGTAGGTGGGAGGTTATTGCAAAACCTAAGAAGTTTGGTGGTTGGGGTCTGTGGAATTTATTTCTTTTTAGTAGAGATTTTGTGGAGAACACTCTGTGGAGAGTATTGATGAAGGCAGACATCTATCACACTGTCATAAAAGATAAATATCTACCTTACATTTTAGTCACCACCTAGTTTAGAACGGCCTCAACAAAAGTGTCTGTCGCTTCACAAACCTGGAAAAACCTTCTAAAATCCTTACTGGTCATTGCCCATTGGTTAAGTTGGATCCTAGGATCTAATAAGTTGATTTTATTAGGCAGAGACTTGATCCTTGGTTTGGGAATTTCTTCTCTGCTTTCTCCTGAGCTTTTAAGTTCCTTAAAATAGATAAATCTTTCCTTTCTCTATCAGGCCAGAGGTGACTCCCGGACAGGATGATTCGGATCATATTGGAAAGACAATGGAGAGCTAGCACTCTCAAGAGATTTAGCAATATAATGGGACTATTATTGCAATTCATTATCAGGATCTAGTATCCAGCTTTAGGAAAGGGAGGACAAACTTAAATGGATTGGAGGAGATAAGTATGGAGTACTTACTGTCAAAAATTTTTATAGAGCCTTAGCTTCGATCATTTGGCAGCACTCCATAGGTGAATGGAGGAAGGCTATATAGAACTAGAATATAGCTCTAAAAATCAAACTCTTTATATGGCTATCATTGGAAAATAAGATACTTACATGGGATAAGTTATCATCCAAGGGTTGGGAAGGGCCTAGTTTTTGTATCTTATGTACCAAAGGTCCTCAAACTATTATCCATCTACTGATTCACTATCATTTTACAAAGAAATTTTGGCTCTTGATAGATCCTGGTTTAGCTCCTGGTTTAGTGCCTAGTTTAGCTCCAGGTGTGGCGCCTAGTTTAGCTCCCAATCATGCTTCATGTTTTTCTTCTAGTATAGCGTCGAAAATAGCTTCTATTTTGGCTTCCAAATTAATGCCAAGATGTGCTTCCATTATTGCATCCTTTTTTTCTTCCAGAATTACTTCCTTGTTAGCTCTATGGTTTGCTTCCTTTTAGTTCCAAGGTTTTCTTCCTTTTTAGCGTCTGGTTTTGCTTCTTTTTTAGGTCCAGGGTTTGCTTCCTTTTAGTGTTGGGATTTTCTTCTTAATTAGCATCCATTTTTGCTTCTTGTTAAGAAGCCAATTTAGCTTCCTACTTAGATTCAGAAATAGCTCCAAGTATGGCTTCAAATTTAATGTTGAGTTTTAGTTCCATTTTAAAGCCACATTTTGCTTCCATTTTAACAACTCATGTTGTGTCCTTTTTAGCTTCCATTTAGTAATTTAACTTTTTTTATTTCAATTTAATTATTTAAATATATCATGCATCTTAAAAAACTATATTATTATAGAGTAAGTCATATTGCATTTGAAGTATTTTATATGATATCTTTTATAAAGAATTTTTAGGGAACTGGACATCCATACAAACTAACAACATCATTATACTTATTAAATATCCATCTAAATAAAATCTACAACATACAGTATATATAAAATAACAAGATAATTTTTATAATGTGATTATCATCTATAATTAAAACTAGTCAAACATATCAATATTAGATAAGTATCATGTCAAACAACTTATATATTTAATACTGATAAGATCATCATCATATATAACTACAACAAGTGTAATTCAAATATGACAATAGATCAATAACATGTCAGAATGATACATGGACAACAGTTGACGTAAGTTAAGATGATATATGTCCAAATGAAAAATGTCAAAATGATAAAACTCAATAATATGGTATTGCAGGTGAAAATGATACATATTATAATAAACATGAAAATAGGCATCATAATGATATACAACAATGATCAATGTCACTGGCTACTACCAACAACTAGGTCATCATCATTATCTTGATCATCATCATTGTGTTCATCATCATCGTCATTCACAGTGTCTTCTTCATCTGACTCATCATCATCATATCCCATGTTTGTATCAGACCCATTATAATCTAGATCTATCTCATGAGGATCAACTGGATCTTTTGGAAGACCTGTGTTCTGCAAAAAAGAACATTCAAAATGAAAAGTTATTATTTATTTCATGCAATATGTAATTTCTGTGTTATATTTCTAATATTACAACATATGAAATGAAACCATAATCATATTACATCATATCAAAGTGCACATACCATAATAAAATTTCAAATAATTTACAAATAAGAAGTCATTCCAATGTTGTAAAACATGCAACAATTCCAATAAATGTTAGTAAAGATCGTAAAAAAATGTGTTATACATTTTAACTATCAATTGTAAATTCTATTACATAATCGTAAGTGCCAACCCTCTCCATTGTGTGTTATATATGATTATGTTGCCTATAAAAATACTTTGAGAATTAATTGGTCTATATATATTATTCTCTTGTATTTCACAAATGAATATTTTTCTAGGACATTTTGGCCCATTGTAATATGCTTATAGGTCCTTTGAGAATTAACTAGTTTATAGGTAATTTTGAAGATGCTATCGATACTCATTCAACTAGACCACATCCAAATGTCAATCCTTCCAAAGAAAAAATTCAATACATCAAGTCCTAAAGGGTTGATAATTATGACAAAAATGTAATAAAAGGTGTCAAGGTGTATTGCCTTGCCTTACCTTGCCATGCCATTCCATACCATTCCATACTATTCCATGCCATGCCATGCCATGGCTTGAATTTGCATGCCTTGCCTTGCCATGTGTTTCCATGCCATGGCATTCCATGGCTTGCCTTTGCATGCCTTGCCTTGCCATGTGTTTCCATGCCATGCCATGCCATGCCTTTCCATGCCATGTCATGCCTTGCCATGCCTTGCCTTGCCATGCCATATCATGCCTCGCTATCGTATGGTATGCATTTCCATGGCATGCCCCTCCATACCATGCCTTGCAATGCCATGCCTTGGATTCACTTTCCATGCCTTTTCTTTCCATATCATGCCTTGCCTTTACATGCTATGTCATGTCGTGCCTTAAGGTTTTAATTCCCTGAGGAGGAATTGGAAAAGAGTCCCTAAAATGGTTTGGGATGCCACTTGCAACTGGGCATAAAAAAAAAAACTGAGACTCAGATTTAGGAACCATTGACTTCGATGGTTACTGGGATAGGATTTCAACTAGAGCACCCCTCACTCTCGGGTGCCATGCCTCGGAAGTTGCTTTACTCGTTGATTTTGAGAATTAGTGTTTTGCTCAGTTTGAAGCAATGTAGCATTTTGATTAAGGGGTCCAATTTATGAAACCGTCCCTTGTGAGTGGATCAATAATGTGGTCACCTATTCCATGCCTAAACAATCTTGCAGCATCTCACAGAACTCAAAAATGTTGCTCCATTAGGTTTTTATGCCCTGAGGAGGAATTGGCCAAGAGTCCCCGAAACGGTTTGGGATGCGACTTGCAACTCGATATATAATGAAAAATGAGACTCATATTGAGGAACGATCATCTCCATTGGATTCCTAGCATAGGATTTCAACTAGAGCACCCCTCACTCCCGGGTCCAATCCCTCGTAAGTTGTTGTTTTCATCGATTTTGAGAACTAGGGTTTTGCTCAGTAAGAAGCAATGCAACACTTGGATTTAGGGGTCCAATTTATAAAACCATGCCTCATGAGTGGATGGACAATGTGGTCACATATTCCATTCCTAAACAATCTTGCAGCATCTCATGAAACTCAAAAATGTTGTTATGTTAGGTTTTTATGCCCTGAGGAGGAATTGGCCAAGAGTCCCCAAAATGGTTTGGGGTGCCACTTTCAAATGGGCATAAAAAGAAAACCGACACTCGGATGGAGGAACCGTCAACTTCGATGGATTACTGGGATATGATTTCAGCTAGAGCACCCCTCACTCTCCAGTGCCATGCCTCGGAAGTTTCTTTACTCATTGATTTCTAGAATTAGGGTTTTGCTCACTAAGAAGAAATGAAACATTTGAATTTAGGGGTCCAATTTATGAAACCATGTCTCATGAGCGGATAGACAATGTGGTCACATATTCCATGCCTAAACAAGCTTGCAGCATCTCACGGAACTCAAAAATGTTGCTCTGTTAGGTTTTTATGCCCTGAGGAGGAATTGGCCAAGAGTCCCTAAAATGGTTTGGTATGCAACTTGAAACTTGGTATATAACAAAAACTGAGACCTAGATTGAGGAACTGTCATCTCGGTTGGATTTTTGACATATGATTTTAGCTAAATCAACCCTCACGAGTTTTGTTTTTCATCAATTTTGAGAACTAGGGTTTTGATCAATAAGAAGCAATGCAACATTTGGATTTAGGGATCCAATTTATGAAACCATGCCTCAGGAGTGGATGGAAAATATAGTCACATATTCTATGCCTAAACAATCTTACAACATCTCACGGAACTCAAAAATGTCGCCTCGTTAGACTTTTATGCCCTAGGGAGGAATTGACCAAGAGTCCCCGAAATGGTTTGGGATGCCACTTACAAATGGGCATAAAAAGAAAATTGAGACTTGGATTGAGGAACCATTGACTCTGATGGATTACTGGAATAGGATTTCAGCTATATCACCCCTCACTCTCGAGTTCCATGCCTCAGAAGTTGCTTTACTCATTGATTTCGAGAATTAGTGTTTGGCTCAGTTTGAAGCAATGCAACATTTGGATTAAGGGGTCCAATTTATGAAATCGTCCCTCGTGAGAATACCGATAATGTGGTCACCTATCCCATTCCTAAACAATCTTGCAGCATCTCACGAAACTCAAAAATGTTGCTTCATTAAGTTTTTATGCCCTGAGGAGGAATTGGACAAGAGTCCCGGAAATGGTTTGGGATGTGACTTGAAACTCGGTATATAACAAAAATCAAAACTCAGATTGAGGAACCATCATCTCCATTGGATTCTTGACATAGGATTTCAACTAGAGCACCCCTCACTCATGGGTCCAATCCCTCGTAAGTTTTATTTTTCGTCGATTTTGAGAACTAGGGTTTTGCTTAGTAAGAAGCAATGCAACATTTGGATTTAGGGGTCCAATTTATGAAACCATGCCTTAGGATTGGATGGACAATGTGGTCACATAGTCCATGCCTAAACAAGATTTCATCATCTCACGGAACTCAAAAATGTTTCTCCATTAGGTTTTTATGCCCTAAGGAGGAATTGGACAAGAGTCCCTGAAATGGTTTGGGATGCCACTTGCAACTAGGCATAAAAAGAAAACCAAGATTCGGATTGAGGAACCTTTGACTTCAATGGATTATTGGAATAGGATTTCATCTAGAGCACCCCTCACTCTCGGGTGCCATGCCTCAGAAGTTGCTTTACTCATTGATTTTGAGAATTAGTGTTTTGCTCAGTTTGAAGCAATGCAACATTTGGATTAAGGGGTCCAATATATGAAACCATCACTCGTGAGAAGATCAATAATGTGGTCACCTATTCCATGCCTAAGAAAGCTTAAAACATCTCATGGAACTCAAAAATGGTGCTCTATTAGGTTTTTATGCCCTGAGGAGGAATTGGCCAAGAGTCCCCGAAATGGTTTGGGATGCGACTTGCAACTGGGCATATCATGAAAACCAAGACTTATATTGAGGAACCCTCGTCTCCATTGGTTTCTTGGCATAGGAATTTAGCTATAGAACCCCTCACTCCCAGTTCCAATCCCTCGGAAGTTTTTTTTTTCATCAATTTCAAGAACTAGTGTTTTTCTTAGTAAGAAGCAATGCAAAATTTGGATTTAGGGGTCCAATTTAGGAAACCATGCCTTGGGAGAGGATGGACAATGTGGTCACCTAGTCCATGCCTAAACAAGCATGCAACATCTCATGGAACTCAAAAATGTTGCTCTGTTAGGATTTTATGCCCTGATGAGGAATTGGCCAAGAGTCCCTGAAATGGTTTGGGATGCCACTTGCAACTAAGCATAAAATGAAAATCAAGACTCGGATTGAGGAACAGTCATCTCCGTTGGATTCCTGACATAGGATTTCAGCTAGAGCACCCCTCACTCTCGGGTGCCATGCCTTAGAAGTTTGTTTACTCATTGATTTTGAGAACTAGTGTTTGGATCATTTTGAGGCAATGCTACATTTGGATTAAGGGGTCTAATTTATGAAACCGTCCCTCATGAGAGGATTGATAATTTGGTCACCTATTCCATGCCTAAACAACCTTGAATCATCTCATGGAACTCAAAAATGTTGCTCCCTTAGGTTTTTATGCCCTGAGGAGGAATTGGCCAAGAGTCCCATAAATGGTTTGGGATGCGACTTGCAACTCRGTATATAACGAAAATCRAGACTTGGATTGAGGAACTKTCATCTTCATTGGATTCCTRGCATATTATTTCAACTAGAGAACCCCTCACTCTTGGGTTCCATGCCTTGGAAGTTGCTTTACTCATTGATTTTGTGAATTAGTGTTTGGCTCAGTTTGAAGCAATGCAGCATTTGGATTAAGGGGTCCAATTTATGAAATTATCCCTCGAGAGCAGATCGAYAATGTGGTCACCTCGTCCATGCCTAAACAAGCTTTCAACTTTTCACAAAACTCAAAAATGTTTCTTCGTTAGGTTTTTATGCCCCGAGGAGGAATTGGCCAAGAGTCCCCGAAATGGTTTGGGATGTGACTTGCAAATTAGAATATCACGAAAAATAAGACTTGGATTGATGAACCGTTGTCTCCATTGGATTCCTGGCATAGGATTTCAGCTAGAGCACCCCTCACTCCTGGGTCCAATCCCTCGGAAGTTGTTTTTTTCATCAATTTTGAGAACTAGGGTTTTGCTTAGTTTGAAGCAATGCAACATTTGGATTTAGGGGTCCAATATATGAAACCATGGCTTGGGAGCGGATGGAAAATKTGGTCACATCATGCCTAAACAAGCTTGCAACATCTCACGGAACTCAGAAATACTACTTTGTATTATTTTTATGCACTGAGGAGGAATTGGCCAAGAGTCCCCGAAATGGTTTGGGATGCCACTTGCAATTAGGCATAAAATGAAAACCGAGTCTCGGATTGAGGAACAGTCTACTTTGATGGATTACTAGGATAGGATTTCATCTAGAGAACCCCTCACTCCTGGGTGCCATGCCTCAAAATTTGCTTTATTCGTTGATTTCAAGAACTAGTGTTTTGCTAAGTTTGAAGCAATGAAACATTTGGATTAAAGGATCCAATTTATAAAACCATTCATTAGGAAAAGATGGACAATGTGGTCACATAGTCCATGCCTGTAAAATATTTCAACGTCTCATAGAACTCAAAAATGTTGCTCCGTTAGGTTTTTATGCCCTCAGGAGGAATTAGCCAAGAGTCCCCGAAATGGTTTGGGATGCCACTTGCAACCGGGCATAAAAAGAAAACCGAGACTCAGATTGAGTAATCGTCGACTTCGATGGATTACTGGGATAGGATTTCAGCTAGAGAACCCCT
>JASDQU010195525.1:8656-19633 GCA_032191745.1 Picea mariana | reverse complement strand
TTAGTTTTGAGTTTTTCTAGCTGCAAAACTTAGGTTTTGATTTTTGTCTTAGAAATAAGATGACCCATAAAGGTCTTCTCTTTAAAATTTTCATAAAATGCTTTCAACAACTAACGTGTGTTTAAAAGATGAGTGTTAGCTGGTGAAAGTGGCGACTTTCAACAGCTAAGGAGCATCTCTCATAGGTCTGTGCACTGGTGAAAGTGTTGATTTTCAAAACATCCAAAGAAGCATTGTCGTGGGTTGTGCGCTGGTGAAAGTGATGACTTTCAACAGCTAAGGAGCAGGTCTTGCGGGATTGTGCGCTGGTGAAAGCGGTAAGTTTCAACAGCTAAGGGGTGTTTTCCACGGGCTGTTGGCTGGAGGAAGCGGGAATCACATGCGTTTATCCACGTTTCAAAATCAAATCATGATGCGATCAACTCACGCCATGCAATCAAGAAGGACGCGCTGGTGAAATCGGATAATCATGAAAACTCAAGTTGCACGTCCAAATCGGATTACAAATCGGATCCGGTTCAGAAACTCATGCTCCACAATCATGGCGTCGGAGATGGCAAGTTCAAATCCATTAACGCAGGTATAGAAGCTGTACTACCTGGTTGACAACATCAAATCAGATCATCGCTTCCCTATCATGCATCATTCACAAATGTTTGTTAAGTTTCTAATGTGGAAAGACAGAGTCGAGTGCTTTCAACAGTGCAAGACCTCGACCCGAATAGTAGTTTGCTGTGTTGTGTGTACAAAATCGGTTGGGATTTTGGGTTGCAGATGGTGAGGAGACGTAGTGGGTCTTTATTAAGAAAAGAGTTAGACAACCTATCTTTCCTACAGGCGCATCCATAAGTCCAGAAACACTTCTCAAACGCAGGTTGCATTGAATTTGTTGAGAGGTTGCAGAATGGTTGCCACCAGTCGATAGCAGAGGCTTTTGCTAAAACATTTGATGGGAATAAGGCTTGTGTTGGATCTTTGGAGATCATCGTAGATGAAGCTGCTATTACTGCAGCGACCAACCTACCAAGGTCGGGCCAGAGTTGGTTCAAAACTACTGCCACCAAAAACTTAAACTTCAGAGCCTATTTGAAGAAAGAGTTCAGGCATAATGCATGGAAAAAGAGCATGCCGGTTTCCTATTTAGAAGAAGAGTGGTAGGAGCTGTTTAAGGGCATCCAACTCTACATAACCTCGGAGGGCGGGTATGACAAACTCATGATGTATCATTTTAAGCTCCTAGACCATTTCACAGGTAAAACTCTCCTCAATTTACCTTTTTTCTTACATAAGAGTTTAACTAAGGTCTGCAAGAAAATCGGGGCGCAACCCATAAGCATGAAGAATACTCTGTGTCACTTTGGCCTTATTAAATTGATCATTCTGGAGGAATTAAGACAGCAGGGAAGGAGCTGGAAACATTTTTTATTTTGGGAGGGCTTTGAAACACAGACTCAACCCGTAAATGAATAGGGGAAAGGTTCAAAGAAACAGTTGACTCCTTAAAGTAGTTCGAGGAAAAGGAGGACCCTGCCAGGACCTCCAGAAGATAGAATCTCTGGAGTAAAATCCCACAGGTCAAAGAAAAGGTTGAACTTTGAAACCACTACATAGCAGCCTACAGATAAGAGAACAAACATATTAAACCTGCCCTACACAGACTCAGAACCAGAGCAAGAAGATGAGAGCCCTATCATCAAAAGTCATGAACATTCAACTGAGTTTGCACAAAATTATGAGACGTTTACTCATACAGAGGAAGGAGAAACATCAAAGAGCACCAAGTCAAAGAAAACTAAGAAAATCAAGCATCTGAAAGAGGTAATCGCTCAGCAAGAGGTCTTGGAACGGGTAATCAAAGAAAGGTACAAGAAGTTGTCTGATAACTTCGCAAAAACCAATGCTGCATTTGAAAGACTGGCTCAAGAAAGTATTAAAGAGAAGAAAAGAAAGCAGAAGATCACCAAAGATTACAATAGTCTATGGTGGCTTGCAAAGCGCCTTAAAAGGAAGATAAGGAGATTGAAGAAAAAACAAAAGCAAAAGTCCCACCCAGATTTGAAAGTACTTGCTCAAGTTGTTGTTAACATGCAAGGGGAGAAATCAGAGACACATTGAGTTTTTGTTGAAATCACATTTTTGAGGTGAAAGTTCATTTTTGGCTCAGACATAGCTTTCACCAGCATAAAGCGAATTTTTATGACCAGTTAGCTGGTGAAAGGCAGCGCTTTCACCAGCTAACCAGTGAAATATAAAACGAGTTAGCTGTTGAAAGCAGGAAAATCATTTTTGGAAGCCAAGGATGGAACATGTCATTTTCTACAGGTTATAAAAGAGTTCCAGAGTATCAGGGCGATAACAACTTGCTTACAAAGGGCTCAGCATCAGAGGTTCGAGAGAATTTTGGGAACCACATGCAAAACAATTTTCCTCAAAGATCGACTATGAACGTTGAAGAAATCCAACTGTCAATACAGGTGTCCTGCCATGTTTCATTACATCGCAGATTCCAAGAGCTGAAGGATACAGATGGTGAATTTTTGAGATTAGAGACAATCCAAATGATAGTTTAGTTGTTAAATCTTTATTATCAAGTTGTTTAGTTACATTTGAATTGCTATTTTTAAACACAGATCCATGTTTTTAGGATCTGTAAAATTGATTGCAAGAGGCTATAAATGCCTATTTTTGCTAAAAGACAAGGGTTCAAACTGGGAGATATTTTATGCCACTGTATAGACTCTTTTTGCAGAAATAAAGTTCAGTTTCCTTTCGTTTTCAATATCAGAATTGTCCATCTTTCCTTTTCTGTACTTTGTTTCAGTTTATTTTAGTTCATGAAGACTGTTATCTCTTTATTGAGCTCATAGACTTGAAATTAAAGGATTCCTCTCTATCTTGCATTAAGCCCTACATTCAGTTGTATTTGGCAATCAAGAATAGTGTTCTTCATCCCCCCTTTCAAATTACTTGATCTGATGATTGTTTCCTGAAAGCACTGTTTCTTTAGATGTGTGATGAGTTGTTTATTTCATTGATCATTAAAGACCCCATTGTCCCAAACACATAAAAACCATTATTTCTAAGTTACAAGCATCCTTAGCCTACAACCAAAAGGAGTTTCTTGGAGTGATAACACATATTAACTACGAAATTACAATATTTTACAAGGAAAGTTTCCCAAAATTTTTCTCAAAGACTTCACCACTAAACCCCAGGATGAGAGCCCGCTAACCCATGCCCCCCAGGCAGGGAGTAGATCCCCCTTAGACCCCCTTCATTCGGGGACCAGCCCCCTAACCCTTTTTCAATTTCATTCAAATCATAATAAATATGAAAAATAAAAAATAAGTTCTCAACTCATTGCCTTTTTGAAAAAACAAAAGCCCTTTCAATTTGATAATCATGATAGATATGAAATTTGAAGACCATATTTGAGAAAATCTGGTTATAACCACTTTCAAAACTCATTTGAGCAAAGATTCCCATGACAAACTTTGTTCATTTTGTTGAGTAAAATTTATAACCCGGGTTTCATTCTATGCTTGTCATACTTATTGCACCAATGCTTAGTTAAGCTTAAGTTGATCTCACACATCATATGAGCAAGTGATTAGAGCTATTACACTATCACTATAAGGGTTGTATATTATGTAGAAGACTTGTACTGTAACTATCGAGCTTACTTAGCTAGTAATCAATACTACTCTTAATTATGGATATACTGTAACTCCATATCATAAGCTGAGTTTTATTAGAGTAATGGTTATAGTTTAGCTTATAGAATGATGAAACAAGGAAGCTTTAATATGCTGATATCACTCATATATTAGGAGTCTATAGCATTGACATTACCTAAGCTATTATGGACACTGAATATCTTGGCACTAATACAGAGATTATGGAAATGCTTATGCCGAGCTTTAAGATCTTGCATATTACTAAGCTTTACTAAGGATCTGATTACTGATATAGAACTCATACTAGCTGCTGTTATATCTGACCCGTTATGAATACATAATCTATCTCTGCTTCATTATGGAGAATACTAAGCTATGAAACTAGTGATAAGTAAGATCGTAATCACTTGTGTAGGTTACCAAAAATGGAGATCTCCCATCACCAAACATGAAATTAATAGAAACATTCACAAGGAGATTCAAAAGGCACATGTGAAAGAAGTTGGACTATCCGAGAGAGTCCTTAATAGTTAAGCTGCTTCATTATTCCAATCTTTATCGACTCTGAGATGTTCAAATATACACTCCATGGTATCTTAAGAGGATGATACCCATGTCAACTTCAGATAAGGTTATAATTATCATAGTGTGATATTATAAATTTATAAAATTTATGTGTAAAGAGTTTTATTTTCAATATTTTGAAGGTGGTAATGTTTATCATAATTTAATTATCAATAGTAAGTGAGGATAGTTATTGTTAATTGTTAATTATGAATGAAGGTTGATTTATTAATATTATTTAAGGAAAATCACATCATTTGAAATAATTTACCGGTGGTCTATAAGGGGGCATACTTTCA
The DNA here is from genome assembly GCA_032191745.1 of Picea mariana. Classification (NCBI taxonomy): domain Eukaryota; kingdom Viridiplantae; phylum Streptophyta; class Pinopsida; order Pinales; family Pinaceae; genus Picea; species Picea mariana. The sequence goes on along the minus strand of JASDQU010195525.1, from coordinate 15,093 downwards.
CTCTTTCTAGATGTCTCTGGGTCTCGGGTCATTAATTTATTTCCTCGTGTCTAAAGAAGATAAGTTCTTAGCCAATCAAAACCAGTTTTAGGTCTTATTCTCGGACGAAAAGATAGTTTTAGCTAGAAGGTCTCCATTCAATGAACTTATTTCCTCATGTCTAAAGAAGATGAGCTCTTAACCAATCAAAACCAGTTTTAGGTCTTACTCTTAGACGAAAAGATAGTTTTAGCTAGAGAGTCTCCACTCAATGAACTTGTGACATAGTGTGTGTGTTCATGAGATATTAAAGAATAGCTCTAATTTCACTAGATATTGATAAATACCTCCCAAAATCTTTTTGTTGAATCCCCCTCCCAATACCTCTTTTCAATAAACAAAAAAATCTTATTTTTTCTAGATACCCTTTTTATATCTCCAATACCTATAAACCTCATGTACCATACATTCCCCCCAATACCTACAATATATTGATTCTATTTTTGACAAATTTTAAACCCCTTTATAAGTGAATATGATAAGATATTGGTCAACAAGGTGAAGTCCCCATAGTGGTTTGATCTTAGATAGTATATGCAAGAAAGCTAGTATCCCTAGTGGTCATTATTGAGGCTACCTTTAATAAAGTAATGTGATTTCTATTAGCATATAGTCTTAATCTCATGCATGAGACCAAGTACTACCTATAGTTGTAATTTATTATCTTATCTAGAAAGTTTGGGAAAAAACATCTCTCAACACAAACCATTCAAACTAAACCTAAATTACACGTTAAAAGAGTTACATTGTTTCCAAGCTCCCATATCTTTAATCATTCCCAATCTTCATCTTTATTTTTTATTCTTAAAACTTTCCATAAATCATAATTTGTTCAACTTCTTCGATAATTTACTTGGTTTATATACTATTTACTAATTCCACGGAACATCTTTGGCCACTAAGGATATTAATATATGAATGTAAAAATTAATAAATGACATTAAAGGTAGTAGGTGAGTGCATAAAGTTTCTACCTTTAAAGGGCACTAAGTTTTTCAAAAGGCAAACTTGACAATTTTTTATAAAAGCATGTGTTATATGTTTGAATAGCTTCAATAACATTATCCTAAAATGCACACATGTTTTAGTGAACAGATAAGAGCCAATGAGGTACAAGAAATACATATGCATTTCATAACGCATGTGACAATTTATAAATTAAAAAGAAATCATTTTCCTCTCATTTTTAAGCAAATATATTATATTTTTCTCACACATTTCCACTTCATGATGAATGACCCTTAATGACATGGCAACGTGATAATGTGGTATCACTGGTACTTATTAAGCTACACATCCATTTCCTTTGAATTTATCATTCAATATTTAGTACATCTTTTCCTATCTATTTTTATTAATTTCTACCATGTTTAATTTCATTCATCAAATAATTTTTTTTTAATTATTTAATGTATGGAATTTTTATAATGTAGTACTATTTGAAGGGTATCAATAAAGGTTAAAGGGTGTCTAACCAAGTGACTTCGTATGTATATTTTGTGTATATTCTTCCCTAACTATAGGTTTACCCATTGAATTATAAATCTATTTGTTATTTAAAGATGTTAGAACACATCTCTAGTCTAAAAGATTTTTTCTAAGATTTGAGTATGTGTTCATACATGAAAATGTTTTGATATGACTTATAATGTTCTTTGTTCACCAAAACATAATATTAATAGAAAAATAGACAAAAATATAATGTTGGAAAGTACAAATAAATAGAACCAAAATTAGAAAACAACAACAAGAAGAAAACCATTATTGATATTCATAACTGAGAACAATGTTCACTTGCCTTTTTGAGGGGGCAACCTTCAACTAAGAAAAGATCCAATTACAATAATATTCTCTTAGCAACCAATTACATAATTTATGCTACTATATATAGTTTCTAATTGACCAAACCCTTAACCACCTAGTGGGTCCCTCCATTAATGAGGTCTTAACCAGTAAGTAGTGGACCTATTTTAATGAGGTCACTTACATTTATTAATTTCACACTCTACTACCTCATGAGACTTATCTAGTAGATATGGCCCCAATACATTAAATAACCTATTCTCCTAACTAGGGGAGTTAGAGTGAGACCCTAACAATAACTAGAAACATTACAAATGATAATTCATAAGCACAAAAAAAAAATGAGAAATAAAGATATCACATCTTATTTCGTAGTAAAAGACCACCCCCAAAATAGTAGGTGTTAGGTTCCCAAGTCATAGCTGACTATAACAGGGACATGGCACTACACATGTGGCATGAACTAATGCCTCGTCATTGTAAGGGAATTATCCACTCTTTTTAGGTGTGAAACTTGATTCTCTCATGGAGACCAACATGCCTCAAAATCAATGCAAAGTAAAGCTAGAAGGCTTAATCATATGCGATATGATATCAATCAAGCATAAGACAAGAATAAGAAGTCAATCATGCATGTCAAGTATAGATTGCTAGGATGAAAGATAAACAAGTCAAACTACTACAAAAGCAAAACAATTACTAAATTATGAAATGTGATGTCAGTAAATCTAATTATCATGTAGGTGAAAAATCAGCTACATTGTGAACATTCATAAAATGTGGGTAAGTCTAATTACTATGAAAGTAGAATATTAAATAGATTGTGAAAGTAAATGATGAAATGAAATGATAGAAATAGTAGGGTAAGAGACCATTAATTTCACTTACTTAAGTGCAAGTGATGTAATGTGAGAGCCTATTTTTTGGCATGCAATATGAGAGAAGAGAACCCACTTGGGCATGCTAAGAATATAGATGCGAGGAGTGCAAAATAAGAATTGGAAAATGAATGTGGAATGGAAAAGAGACAAGAGTTAGAAATGCAATCCTTGTACTTATTTAAGCACAAGAGTTGATGATGTGGGAGATAAGGCATGTGGAGGGCACAAGCATGATAATGTTGGTTCCAAATAAGTTTATGGCCATGCAACATGGGTGTTAGCATATTAATTTTGAGTAATGATTGGGGGATGGTGACACCAACTCTAAGGGAAGGATAGGAAGCAAGTGAAGGAAAGGTGTTGAAAAATCAAGTAATTGCAAAAGTTAATAGTTATGAACTTCAAGAAGAGGTGGTGTCTAAAGACATTGATATAACATTGAAGCACAAGTGATTGTAGCTCAACATACAATGAATAAAATTAGATTGATGTTATTGATTGATTGTTGATATATCGATCCATAAAATCATTTATATATAGTCCAAAGTATAAGTAGATCCCTTAGAATGAGGAAGACATAATTGAATTTGATCACCTTAGGTGCACTCAAATATCTTGCGAGTTTTCCTCAATCTATGCACCTATCCACTAGGTAGGGACCACCTTTGGTCACCTTGATTGACTAGTGGACTGCCTAGTCAACCTCTCTAGTTGATCCCCAAGTCAACCTTTCACTATCGATTGATTTTCTTCAGAAGAGGTAAGGTGACCCTATAATTCCAACACCCCCCATCATAACAACTATATGGAGATTCAAGAGGTGGAATTATCTCTTTACACCCCCCATAATTGCATATTCCTAGAGCCCAAGAATAACCCAAATTTTTGCAAACTTGGATTTTTTTAATGTATTCATAAATATATCATTCATATAATCATATTCCCTACAATAAATAAGAGACATAGTAGTTTCTTGTACAATCTGTCTCAAATAATGAGCATGAAGTTTTGATGCTTCATCTTCTTGTTAACAACATGATTTTTAGCTACTTGTATTGCAATTTGATTATTATTGTTATGGCCTTAATCTCCACCCTATAGGTTAGAGAGCAAGCTCGCATGTTGCATGCTAGGTGTCATGTGAGGTTCTCCGAAAATGCTCTGGAAAGGGTCAAACCTTAGGAAAAAATTGCATTAAGGCTTCTATCCACTAATGGCTTCCTCTCTGACCTATAGGGTGGAGATTAAGGCTATAACAGACAACACTCTGGAAAGGGTCAAACCTCAGGAAAAATTTGCATTAAGGATTCTATCCACTAATGGCTTCCTCTCTGACCTATAGGGTGGAGATTATGGCTATAACAAAAATTTGCATTAAGGATTCTATCCACTAATGGCTTCCTCTCTGACCTATAGGGTGGAGATTATGGCTATAACATATGTTATAGCCATAATCTCCACCCTATAGGTCAGAGAGGAAGCCATTAGTGGATAGAATCCTTAATGCAAATTTTTGTTATAGCCATAATCTCCACCCTATAGGTCAGAGAGGAAGCCATTAGTGGATAGAATCCTTAATGCAAATTTTTCCTGAGGTTTGACCCTTTCCAGAGCATTTTTTGAGAGCCTCGCATGACACCTAGCATGCAACAAGCGAGGCCTCGCTTGTTGCATGCTATTATACCTCAAAGGGGAATCCAAACTCACCCATTAGGTTGTGAATTCACATTGCCTATGTGCCAACATTAACCACACCTCTATATTCAACCTTGGTGGTTGAAAGAGAGACTTCCTTCCACTCTTTATAGTACCAGACTATGGGTCCAAATCTAAGATGAAACACAGCCAAAAGTTGACTTCCTGTCATATACATCTCTATCCTAATTTGAGTTGTATAATCGACTAATTGGTTCATATTCTTACTCTAATACTTTATACCAAGCTGATAAGTACCAAGATTGATGTTATTTCTTGATTGTTGATAAACTGATCCATAATATCATTTATATATAACCCAAAGTATAAGTAAAACCCTTAAAATGAGGGAAACAATAAACTTTGATCACCTCAGGAACACCAAATATATTTCTTTTCTTCCTTGAAACACACACAAGTAGATTGATTCACGACCACCTATGGTCATCCCGACTAACCATTTGACATCTCTAGTCAACTCCCAACTTGACCTTCAATTGTCAACTAACTATCTCTAGAAGATCTAAAGCTGATATGAACATGTTGTTCCAACATAAGGAAAATAAGGAAGGAAAGGAGGTGATGACTCTAGGGAATAAATAATGAAGGAAAGAGGCAAGAGGTAGCAAGGTTGGTACAAAACTAGCATAGGCATGAGAGGAATAAACACCAATATTGGAGTTAATGAGGGCGTGGGACACTGTGATGCTACTAAATCATGAGTGAAGGCATGCAGTAGAAATATTACCATGGAGCTAGTAAATATTTGGGAGGAAATGCCTCTTGATAATCACTAGAAAAGGTGCCAACACTGAATTAGAGATTATAGTGAGGGTGTGGAAGGTGATGATTCTTATGTAGCACCATTAAAGGAAAGAGGTGAGAGGAAACAACACTAACAGAGAGATAGAGAGGGAATGAGAGGAGGGGGAGAAGGAAGAGAAATGATAAAAATAAAGAAGAAAAAAAGAGAGGCAACAACACTAAGGCACGGCTTAGTGAAGGTAGGAGGCAAGAAGTGAGAGGAAGAATACACAAAAGAGATGGAAGTGATATTGCAACTACATAATACACAATATGATAACCAAATCCAACATATAGATAGGAAACCGAAAGGGAAGGAAGAGCTGACTAGCCCTAACTAGGGAGAGGTCATCTCAAATTGAGCCCTACCTAAGATGACAACCTAGAGGGAATCGATCATTAGTGGGATGACTAAGGAGCAAGGAGAGGGAAATGTTGAATTCTCTAAGAACACTAAGGATAGAAGGCCCAAATTGATCCCACAAAAGGCCCATTCTAAGATGGGGATTCATTCAACTTAAACTATATTAAAATATGGAGAACACGCGAGGCCAATATAACTTCGATTGGCTAATGGAACGGATAGGAATAAAAGGGCGAGTTTTACCATGAGAATATAGATGATAAGGGAAAGAGGAGAGTAAGGGAGAAAATAATAGAATGAGAAGCCAAGATGGAGGAGAAGTAGGAAACGAAGGGATATTACCTACATTTAATTGGGATAGGCTCGAGAGGATAAGGAAGAATGGTCAAGATATCTAGAAAGAGTCATTGGATGGTTAGGGAGTAAGTTGGAGCTTCCCTAAGAAGGAGAAGGATGGTGATGAATTCATAAGAGAAGGGGAACTTTCTATAGGTGGAAAAGGAGGCTCATGAGAAGGCCTAAACTGAGGAGTGAAAGTAGGAGAGGTGAAAGAGGAAGGCTATAGGAGGCCTCTTATGAGGAAAGAGGTTCTAAAGTATGGAAAATCCAAGTAAGAGTGTCACTAGGTGACTAAAGGGTGAAAGGAGGAGGAGAAGACATCGATGTCATATTGGTAGCCAACTACTCATCATGGTTGAGGGGGACTAGAAAGTGCTTAGTTTATATGTTTTGAGGGGTTATGCTAACACAACCAATGAAACAAGATGAAGTATTAGGAGAATAGGGAGGGGCATCACCCCAAGATTAGTTTGGGGGAAGTGACCCAAATGTCACCAATTTGGATTTGGGTT
>JASDQU010195522.1:19948-35257 GCA_032191745.1 Picea mariana | reverse complement strand
GTCCCCGGGAAGTTGATGTACCAACTTACCCAAATGGGGCCCATAGTCTTGGCGTTTCATCTCCTAGGGTTAGGTCTTTGGATGTTTAGGGTTTTTCATTGTTTCTCAATAATAATAGGCCTTTGAGCCTCATTGTAACACAATTCAGAGGCCAGTAGCCGCCACATCTCTTCTCGGAGATAAGCTACTAGCGCCCTAGCTAGTTTATTTCCATTCTATCTGTAAGCATATTTCAGTCATTTGTTATTAATGAAATGAAGTCTTATCTCCGCTGCATCTCTGTGTTTATGTGTATTTCTGTATTTCATTGTGTTCCTACATAAATCTGGATCAACGAGTGCTTTGAAAATTGGGTTAAACATAATTTTACATATCCAACACTGCCAGCTTATATTTGTTGGTTTATTTGGCTTGATAGAAACAAGACTATATTCGAGTCAGGGACCCCCTCTATTCAGAAGATAGTTTCCCTATCTTTAGGAGCGGTGGGAAATCACAGGAAAAAGGAAAAATATTATCTTGCTAGAGTTTCAGCCTTTGAAATTCCTGAAGATAAAATCATTGGGTGGTTCGATGGGGTAGTGCAACAGAATGGAGAACAAAGTGGAGCAGGTGGAATGATAAAGATCAACGAACACACGACTTATAGATGGACTTTAAATTGTGGAAGAGGAACAAATACTAGGGTTGAACTCATGGGATTTTGGGCCTCTCTAATCCTGGATTCTAGGCTTTCAATTTCATATTTTCTTGTTCTAGGGGACTAAAAAATAGTCATTGATTGGCTCAATAGAAAAGGAGCATTACAGGTTGTTACATTAGACTGTTGGAAGGATAGGATTAAAGAACTACTCAAGTGCTTCAGGAACATATCCTTTGCTCATATTTATAGAGACGAGAATCAAGAGGAGGAAAGCTTATCAAAACAAGCTCTAAAAAAACATCCAGGGAGCATAGCTTACAATCATTGGGAAAGAGGCCATGAGGGCCCTATTCTTTTTAAAGATGTTTTAGTAGTCTACAGGGGAAGTCTATATTTTATGTTTCCTAGTTAAAGTTGGATGTATTCGTAAGTTCAATATTCATCTATGTATGAAAGACTTATTACTTTTTGGTAATTGTCTTTTTTGGATGATAGTATTGTAAGGAATTTGAAAAAATTATGTGTAGCCATGTTTTTGGATTAGTCCATAAAAACTAAATGATCTTTTAATGTAATGGTTGTTATGAGAACATATTATATTTTTAAATATAAATATAATGTGAAATTTTATGTGGAAAAAAGTGAAACTCTTACACACTATCTAGGGTTTGTGGAAATGGCAATGCATTGTAAAAATTAAACTAATCATAACATGCACATATTGTGATATGGAGAGTATTAGTCATTAATCTTGCTTATACTAATTAATAGTGACACTTTTATGTGTTTTCATAAGGGGCAATTATTTCAATACATAATTAAAACTATGATTTACACTAATATATATTATTATAAGAGATAATCACTTTAATGATTAATTAATAACTATGGATTTAATTAAATATTTTTTGAATGATTCATACTTAGGAATAATTACCCTTATATGTATTATTATAAGAGATAATTACTTTGATTGATTAATAACTATGGATTTAATTAAATATTATTTGAATTTTAATAACATGTATTTTTCTTTTTCTAAATATACAAAATTATACAATCTTTATGCTTTTCAAGTAAGAAAATGAAATTTAATTAAGGTGTTATTATCTTCATACATAATATGATTGACATTTTATTAATGAATATTCAATCTATATTCAAATAGATGTTGTCTAAACATTCGATTTTTTGAACTTTTTCATTGGAATCTAGATTTTGGTGAAATCGCCATAAAATCACTAAATGAATCCAACACCTTGAAAAACCCTCAAGGCATTCAAATTATACAGACTCAATCACTCAAATATGGAGTTCCAACAATTTTTGACAGGAAATACCCCTGTAAAAACTCCAAAAAGTCCAACTTTTAGACTACATGTATTCAAATATAGCAACAATTAAAAATAGAATGATAAGTGTATCTTTCAAAATAAAGTGATACACAAGAAATCATAACTTATTATAGTTTATAACATAATTATAATGAATGTATTACTATCTAGAACATAATGGGTTTGAGTGAATTACATAAAGTGAGTCTCATGGTTATGAATATGTGTTTCTTCTTTGGAGGTCACAAGTTCGGAGGGTAGAGTATGTATACCTCCATAGACTTTAGTAGTGAAATCTTTAAATGGAGGAGGTCCCTTATCCCACAAACAAGAGGATCTCATACACCAATTTAATCTATAGTTTGACCATAACCTTAAAAATAAATTATTATTATTATGATTATTATTATTATTTTTTTTTGTCTGGAGGAATCAGCGACTAGTTGGGCACTTGCTCGCGTTACACGTGGCCGTGGTATCCAACCGCTACCACTATCAGGTGTGCCCACGATGCCCCTTAAGCGACACACAAGGTAAGTCGGGGGGAATTGAACTCGAAACCTCATGAAACTTCATTTTCACAGCACTTGCCAATTCTATTGCCCCCCGAGAGCAACCTTAAAAATAAATTATTATTATATTATAAAAATAAAATAAAAATAAAAATAAAGAAAAACATGAAAGTATAAAAAACTAATTACAATTTTATTTTTTTTTGTTATTTACAACGTAAATTGTAAAAAGCTAAATACAATTTTTTTTGTTATTTACAACGTAAATTGTAAAAAACTAATTACAATTTTTTGTTATTTGCAACCTAAATAGAGGTAATGATAATTCGTATGTAAAGTCAGACCACACAAAATAAATATTATAAAAATATTAAATTAAATAATGTCGTTACAACTTTTTTATTTTTTTATATTCATGAATTTTTTTATATCCAATATGGATAAAGGTAGGTAATAATATTTTTTATGGAAATTAGAATCAACCAATACTATTTTATACAAAATATATAAAAATGTTAAATAAAATAAATATCATATAAATGCAAATTACGCAAATACTAGTTTGCATAAAATTTAAACTACATTGGAATACCTGTCATATGTTTTGTGCGTGAGTTCAAGCATCGAGGACAATCATTCTACCCTGCTTGCAAAATATGTATTTCTTATGATGGTTAATATTTGCTTGGAATTACTTATAAATAAATTGTTAAAATTATTCATGTTAGTGTTATGTTTGGTTTATTATTATTGTGAATACTTTTCCTAACCTTCTGCATGGAGTGCTGGCTTTGGTTTTTATAAATTGGAGTTTAGTTTGGGATGCTTTCAATAATAGAGATTATTTCCAAAAGAACATTGTGCGTCTTCTATGCTTAGTAGCTACAAAGTAATACATGAAAACTATTTTTGAAAATACTATTTTTTATATTAATTATCATGATTATTTTTGTTAATTATCATGATTATTTTAACTAGTTTATAGTAGGATTAATTTCTTCATAGCTTTCCCGTGTTCATGAAGCTTAAYATATATTTTAAAAATCAAATTGGTTTAATGTTATCAGATACTCTTTGCATGGAGAATTGTAATTTATTTATTGTTGATTGAGAAAACTCTTTTTATATATTAAATATGTGGRTAGTTTAAATGTTCAATTTTTTGAAGTTTTTATGATACATTTTATAATCAATTTTTATTGAAATCYACTGAAAATTTGTTGGAACTCCATATTTGAGTGATAATTTGTTGGAACTCCATATTTGAGTGATTGAATTTATATAGTTYAAGTTCCCTGAGGGTTTTTTATGGTGTTGAATCCATTTATGCATTCAAAAATACAATTTAATTGRCCAAGATCTATTTAGTCGGATTCCGGTGAAAAAGTTCAAAAAGTYCAATGTTTAGACAACACCTTCAATATTTTATTAAAATATGTTATTAAAGGAGCTTAACATATGGTTTAAAAATCAAATTGGTTTAAGTAAATCTCAAGAATGTTTCAATAAGAAAGTGTAAAAAGTGAAYTATATTATCTTATTTTAAATGTAATAGAGTTCAAAACATTGACTTATGTTAGGTTCTTATCTTAACTTTCCTACTTTAGGCTACTTAGAAGTTACTTAATTGATGTGTGTAGTCTATTACATAATAATGGATAGTTATTTAATGTAAAAAGGGTCCACCTTATAAGGCCCACTAGGTAGCTGGTATCTATTAATGATGGGACCACATGTAGTTAGGGTTTTTCCAATGATAATCTATTTAAAGAGATAGGAGGCTATGAAATATTTTATCATATATTGTTTTATTTGGAGCTTTGCTCAGTGAAAGGTCACCCCACCTTAAGAGGTAAATGCACATTTCTTTCTATCTTTTGATTATCATAATACAAGGGTATAGTTTACATATTTCATCTTATTTGTCTCGTGTATCTAGTTCTATGAAATTATATTCTTTGTATACCTGATTGTGTTTCAAGTTTAAGAGTTAAGGAACACTAAAAGTGGTATCAGAGCTCTTTCCTAGGCTAACTTACCTCCATATCTTAGAAGTTTTATTGTGGCTAGAGATGTGTTATGGTGTCTTTAGATAACACAGATATATATCATTTGTTGAATAAGAGTATGGTCGAGGAACAATACACATAGAAAATACAAGTCGTGTCACCTGGCTAGACACCCTTGTAATATTTGTTGGTACCCCTTCGAGTAGTACTACATTAGACAGTACATGTATACATAATTGTCTTCCGCGTACCCTAAGGTATATCAGAAGTCCATTAGGTTCACTTGAAACTATCCTTACAGAAACTTGCAACCTTCTTTCTACTATAGTACAATGTGAACAATACTCAACGAGATCACTCTTGTGTACCAAGGTATCGAGTAGTATGGATAAGGGTATAGTCTATCCTCCTTAGTTGGTGTTGTGAAAAAACAACTCATCACTATTGTTGGAAACGTGTTGGTATATCAAAGAGCTATAACACTTAACACTCCTCTATCAGTAGGACCCTCCAAACCCTAGCCTCTACAATTGGCTAGCAAAATTCCTACGTCTTTGCATCCAAATATTAGATCCACATATTGATCCAACAAAGGAGGAATCCTTAGCAAATGAAGTGCAGACCACTCACACATTCTTTCTGTATAACCCCCACTCACACTTTGAGGATCAAAATTCATGGCACTACTTTCCAAAGGTCAACATGAACAAATTTGATGGTTATAATCTCTCATTTAGGGTTACCCAAATGGAACATTATTTCTCTCTCCATGGTATTACTGATGAATTACAGAAAGTAAGAGTGGGGATATTATATTTGGATTCAGAATATTGGTGGTGGTGTGGCCTTGATATTGAGAAATCAATCTATAATCACTTACAATCTCTTCATTGATATCCTTTTGCTTGATTATGTGACCATTAACTACTTTAATTAGCACAAAGTGTTTTTTTGAAGCCTCCTTAATACTAAGGGACTTTAAGAAGTTGATCCAGGTGTATATCGGTGGCCACCCCCCTATTCCAACTGGCTCAAAATAGTTGGTTGGCAATTTACTATTTTTAGCATTTTGGGGGTCCTAAACTTCTAGGGCCATTTTGAGGGCCTAAACGATGTTTTTTCACGATCATGCACCTCAATAATAGGCAAAGGATCTGATTGAGCCCCTAAAATGAAGCTCTGAGTCGATACCTTTCCAATGAGCTATTTTGTGCCCCAAACGGAGATTATATGCCAAAGTTACACCCCCAGGAAGTTGATACACCTAACTTATCCAAAATAGGGTCCACAAAATTGTTGGCTTTTCATCTTTTGGGATTAGGGTTTTGGATTTTATTTATGTTAAAAAGGCCTTTGGAGCCTGATTGTAACAATCATCTTCTTGCGAATGAGCGTAGCCATCACATCTCTTCTCAGAGATAAGATGGCACCATTCTAGCGAGTCTTTCACTCTGTAATTTTACAATTATGTACATTTCACTCATTAATAGAAATTGTGTATTACTGTATATGTGTGCCTCTTGTTATATACGTCTGATATATCTCTGTTATATTATTGGATCTCTTGCAATATCTCAGTATATTTCCTTATTATATCTCCACTCTCATTTTGTGCCGAAAATAATCTAGATCAAAAGCCATATATTTCCTACCACCTATTTTGAGCAAACAAATGTCAACTCTTAATTGAGCCCCCCTTGCTCGAGGAACTTTGTCAAATTTGAGAAAGAATTGAAGCTCTAGCATCCACAACTTGTGTTTCCTCATCAAAAGAGTCAAACTAAAAATGTTGATTGACTTAATCTAGCTCCCTCTTCACGAGTACATTGTAGTTATTTTGGTAACTAAATGCAATTTGCTAGTGATGCACCCTCACCCTCGGAAAAGAAAGAATGTGAGCTTGTATCCTCCCTCCAAGTAACCCATCCATAATCACCCTTGGATCTATGCAAAACATTCCAAATCCTTTTGATGCAATTAAGACAACATTGTTTACTAAAATCAAGAGCCAAAAGTTCACTAAAATTGTTTGTAGCCTATCAGATTCCAACCTTGAATGACATGGTGTGATTTGGGGAGAGGAAGATAATTCCCCTAGCCCCACCTTTGGATGGAGTGCCTTGAGAGGCTCCATCAAAGTAAGCATAGAGAATTTCTTGATTTATATGGCATGTTGAAACTCAATTATGATGAGTAGAMTCAAGAGAATTAATGTTAAGCACTTGAAATGTTGAGGCTTTGAGTGGTGCATTTGACAAGMAAAGTGTCCATACCCTCAATTAATTTGGCGGTTTTGGCCAACCAGATTTTCGAAGCATAATTGAATATATCATTTTGAATGYAAATTGAATTTGAACAACTAAATTCCCCAAGCATAAGTGAATATAGCATTTTGGATGCAAATTGAATTTGAACTTTTAGAATTAAGGTAGTTTATTCACATTTTTAGAATGGAATTAATAACTTGTCTAATTAATTTCCCAAGATGCGAATTAAACTCAAACATTTTAAAATGGAATCAATAACTTGCCTAATTAATTTCCCAAGATGTAAATTAAACTAGAACTTTTTTAATAGAACTAAAAAACTTTCATACTTGCATCTTGAGGAAAGTCTTGAAATGGATTATTAGTGTCACTTCATAGGAAAAAAATTAAACAAACATTGATCTTCATAAATTTTGAACAAACATTGAACATCAATGGTGTAGACCTATGATGCATTTTAAAACGCCATATAAATCCATAAATTATGTACTATAGTATAGTTTGGTTAATATTGATTTTAACATAAATTGTGTACTATAGTTTGGTTTGATTTTAACATAAATTATGTACTATAGTTTGGTTAGTATTGATTTTAACATTATAGCTTTATATGCTTGACGGGTATACATATTTAAAATGGAGATATATACAAGTTGATGTATCCACATGGTTTTGGAAAGAAGTATCACTGTAACGTACCCAGCCACCGAAGTTGGGTCACGTCATGCTAAAACTTTATCTTTATCAACTCTGATACCATTTTAGTAATGTACCTAACCTTCAACTAGGAAACAATACATTCATAATACACATAACATGAAATTTCTACTAATTAAATTTATTATTTTACTGTTAGTCGATTTCCCATAGCCTACAACTACAATTATAATAGATTTAGCAACGGTAATAATCATAAAACTTATGCATCTGAAGCATGCTAATAATCAACATGAGATACAACTAAACCGTACATTACAACAACATATAATTCATTCTCATTCACGCAGAGTTCATGCACATCAATAACACATCTAAATAACTCAGTACAAGATAAAACACTTATCTTAAACAAGAATCGTGCAACCAACTGCTTGGGATGGACGTTCCACCCAACAGTAGATTGATTGCTCCAAATATCAACAACCACTCACCCCCGAGCTAAGTCTATTAATCCACAAATGAGGGTGTTCTCTCACAGTCCACTCATGACTCATAAATCTCTCAACCCAACTGCTATTATCCTACAACTATCTCGACTTTTCCACCAACTCTCTTCCTCTTGATCTGCCCAGCCCAAGGAATGCACCATTCATTTATTAGGGATAACCCAAGGGATGTACCATCCGTTTATCAGGGATAACCCAAGGGATGTACCATTAATTTATCTGGGTTGACTCAAGGGATGTACCATCCATTTATCAGGGATAACCCAATGAATGTGCCATTTTTTTATCAGGGTCTCTCTGGCACAGGTGGCTAGAAATCTCTCCGCTAGGAATTCAAGGGAAACTGTTGCTAGGAAACCTATCAACAAACCAACAACAATGCTTGTTGTTTCAGTGAAACTCACACAGGATTTCACTCTTCTGGCCTGACAACCAGGCTCTTGAGTTCTCGAGCTCCAATTCTCTCCTATTATGCTCCATACTTTTCCCTCCTATGGCCACACCCGCTCCAACTCTCTTTCCATGCCCAAACTTGACTAACTACCCAAACTACTTGAATTGATGTTACTTCTCTCAACCCCTACAAAATTCCTCTCTTTTGCTTGCCTTTCTTGACTCATACTCTTCCCCAGGATGATTGTACTCAGCCCCCATGTGCCCAATAACTTTGGGATGTGACCACTCATACCCACCCTCTTACATGTATTTAATATTGGCTTTGGAAACACTTAATTAGAAATGGGAAGGTTCATATACAATAGAAAATTTAGGAAAATGGGTTAAATCCATAAACATGGGTAATCCCCCCCTTGAACCCCTCTTCGCCATTATCCTAGACACTCCCCTCTCTTGTGGATTAATTTATCCCACATCTCTTCTCCATGTCCCCTTAGCAGTTGGCATCACATTCTATTATTAAAACATTGAAATACATCACATATTACATTGCTTGTCCGTAGCCACATATTATATCTACATCATCATTAATCAAACTTAGGATTATAATGGGGATGTTACATTCCCCATCCCCTACAATTGTGCATCGTCCTCGATGCAATCTATGTCGATATACATATATGCAAATTTACATCACAATACTTCGAAATAAAATTTCTACAATTTAACAACTCCAACCAAAATCTCATGTTCCTCTCAACTCGCTGACCAAAGGAATGCACCATTTGTTTATTAAGGATGACCAATGGATGTACCATCCATTTATCAGGGTTAATCCAAGGAATGTGTCAATCGTTTGTCAAGGTCCCCAGCGTAGTTGGTCAGGACTCTGAGATGTGGTTCCAGAACTCTAGTTGCTCAAAACAGAGTCTTGCATTTTGTCTTCTTCAAAACTGTAAAAAATGTGTGAGTATTCCTCCCGCATGTTTTCTTCATCCTCCCATGTAGCATCTGCAGCACCATACCAGGTCCATTGAACATTTACCAGTGTAGATTTTAACCTTGTACAATTATTTACTGCAAACATATTTTCAGTAAAAGAACAAAAAATATACAATGGAAAATACACACATTACAAAAATATTTTCCCCTGGAAACCCAAACCGGGAAAACCAACATATTCTATATTCATTCATCATACATTATTTATAATACAATATACATATAAGAGCCAACAACATCCAAAACCCTAACACAATGACCTGGATTAGTCAAAAACCCTAATTCCTTAATCAGAAATAGAAAACCATCGGAAAAAACCATGTGCCAAAAAACCTCACAATAATGGACACAAAAATTGAGGCAAAATGAAAAATGTGGAAAAAATGAGACACGTTTCCCAAGGCAATAAAATTTTTTTTCAGGGGCCTGGCGACCCCCCGTGTGCTCGACGCAACGTAGTAGACACTATATCTATTCCTACAAAGGATATAACACATACCCAACAACCATCCCTATGGCTTTGTTCCTGAGCACTTTGACTTTCCGATCCAGGATGCATATTGGTTCCACCCAGAAATCCCCTCCGTGCTCCACATGGATCACATTCCAATCAATGACATGATTAACATCAAGTACATACTTTTTAAGTAATGATACATGAAATACATTATGCACTCTCATGGAAGAAGGAAAAGCTAGCATGTATCCAACTGGCCCTACCTTTTCTAATATTTCAAAGGGACCACAACATATTGTTGCCAACTTCGGGCAGCTTCCTAATCTTAGCGAACTTCTCTTTGCATTTACTTTCAAAAACACATGTTCTCCCACTTTAAAATATTTGAAAACTATGTTCTTGTCTGCAAAACTTTTCTTCCTATCCTGGGAAGCCTTCAAATTCTGCTTAGTCCTTGTCATCTGATCTTCCATTTATTTTAGCAATTCTTGCCCAAGAGCTGTTGTGTCTATTGGATGATCCCAACTCACTAGAGTGTTACATTTCCTGCCATACAATGCCTCAAATGGACTCATTTTCAAGGAGACCTTATACCCATTTTTGTAGGAAAACTCAACTGAATGGATATAATCTTCCCACTTTGATAGTTGATCCATCACATACATTTTAAGCATGTCCTTAATTGTTCTGTTAGTTCTTTATGTTTTCCCATCTGACTCTGGATGATACGTTGTACTAAGATTTAAATTTTTGCCAAAGCCTTTGAACAAACCCTTCCAAAATTTGGAAGTAAACTTTGGATCATTGTCTGCAACTATTTCCTTAGGCACTCCATGTAGCCTAGCAACTTCTCGCATATAAATATCTGTAATATTTTCTACCTTGTGTGTAGTCTTTACTAGAATAAAATGTGTTTCTTAAGTCAATTTATCCTCCACCACCATGATGGAATCATGTTGCTTCACTGTTCTGGGCAGCTTAGTAATAAAATCAACCGAGACAACTTCCCACTTCCATTATGGAATGGGAAATGGTTGTAGAAAACATGTTGGGTGTCTATGTTCTGTCTTTACTTTTTGGCATTCCAGACATATGACTATGTAATTAGCCATTTCTTTCTTCATTCCTGGCCAAAAATATTCGCTTCTTACTACTGCAATTGTTTTCTGATATCTTGGGTGCTCGACATATGGCACATTGTGCATCTCCTTCAGCACTGCACTTTTCAGTTCACTGGAATTCATCACATACACCTTACCTTTTTACATGAGAATTCCATCTTCTTTTAGCTCATAATAATCAAATTTCTACTGAAAATTTCCTTGTTGTAATGTCTCTTTTATTTTTAAATAATTTTGATTTGAATTTGCTACTACAATAACTTTGTCTTTCAAATATGTCATGTACATGCTGATCGTTGCAATATGCACTTCATGAGCTCTCATGTTGAGTGCATCAACCACTTGATTTTCCTTTCCCTTTATGTGCTTAATTTCAAAGTCATATTCACTCAAAAATTCCAGCCATCTAGTTTTCATAGCATTTAGTGTTGGTTGTCCAAACAAATGCTTCAAACCACAGTGGTCTATCCTTACCTCGAATTTCTTAACCACAAGGCAATTCATCCACATTTTCAATGCATGTACAATCGCAACTAACTCCAAGTCATGGGTATCATAATTCCTTTCATACTCTTTAAATTTTCGGGACTCATAACATACCACATGATCCTTTTGACAAAGGAATCCACCAATCCCTTCCTTTCATGCATCGATGCACACAAAAAAATCTTCATTTGGATCTACAATATTCAATATTGGAGCACTTGTCAATACTCTTTTCAACTGTTGAAAACTCTCTTCACACTTGGAAGTCCATTAGAACTTCACACCCTTCTTTTGTAAAGAAGTGATTGGACTTGCAATCCTTGAAAAACGTTTTATGAATCTTCGATAATAATCGAAAATACCCATGAATGATTTGACCTCTGTCACATTCTTTGGCACTGGCCATCCTCTAATCACCTCTATCTTCGCAGGATCCACTTCTATCCATGTTGTTGATATTATATGCCCCAAGTAGTGAATCTTCTTTTGATAAAAGATGCACTTACTTAGCTTAGAATATAATCCGTGCTCTCTCAAAACTTGTAACACCATTATTGTTAGAATATGGAAGATGGTGTTCTCGTTTTTCCATTGACCATACCCTCATCACCCAACCATAGGCCTAAGCCACCCTTCAAGCACCTTAACCTTGACTGAAAATTAATCCGGAAGCAAACCCTAGGCTAGATAGACAAACAAGGTGTAGTGCATCTTCCTCCAAGGATAGTGCACCAACAATAGTTGATCAGATAGTCCAAACCCTAGCCAAGAGATAGTCCAGGCCAACACTGAAACTGCTAGTTGCAACAACTGCACCTGCAACTCTCCTCCACACGTGCGCACCAAACTGGGAACTGCAGTGCGCACCACTTATTGTCTGCAATTCTGAGATGTTGTCAAATGAGAACTGGTGCCCTGTATTTATACTGGTTCTGTCAGATTTGTTGGGGCCGACTTCTCCTTCTAGATATGTGTTTGTTTAGTATATTATTATTATTTCTAGTCGGCTTCTTCTCTTGGAGGCTAATAACCTAATATAAATTATCTTCTTGAGCCAACAAGACTTGTAGGGTTATTAGCCAACTCATTAGGGTTTTCTCTTGCTTTCTGAAGTCTTCTATTCTCATCAGGTTCACACGTGGAGGTAAATACGTCCCGCAGCTACCATAATATTAACACTCCCTCCTAGCTAGGGAGGTATTACAGGTAATGGACTTGAGAACAAAAACATACCATTTACCCGGTAGCATCAATATAGTCGTCTAGACTATTTCATGACTAGATCATGAGCATCACCATCACCATCAGTTGCATCATCTCTCGAAACCATACTTCATCTGAATAATTAGACATGATGCTGGATAAGTCACTCACACCATAGAGTGATACAAGAGCCACATAATCTAGAGGAGTAAATGCTCTGAACCAATTTCCGTCTGGAAAATCTTTGTTCATCATTCGTCTGGATGGTGATTATTTTCAATTTACTGTTGATAGTCTTCAAGGCAGTTAGAATAGAAATAGAACACAACTGTGTCTATCCATAGTAGTACATAACTACAATCCAGTGGTTCACTACCACACCAATTAACACACAAGTACTTGATCAACAACGTATGGTTGCAAACAGTGGAACACATCCACCATGGTAGTCCTCATCTACTATCATACAGTCTTCATAACAAACATTTGATAGCAACCTGCATAGAAACAATGTTATGATATATACTAAATTATTTGGGCCAATCTTTCACTCACATCTGTGAGTTCTAAAAGAATATATGCCTCACGAATAGTGGAACATATCCACCACAGTAGTCTATATCTAATGTCTTCATAACAAACATCTAATAGCAACCTGCACAGAAACAATGTTATGATATAAATTGAATTATGTGGGCCAATCTTTCACTCACGTCTGTGAGATATGAAAGAATATATGCCTCAAAATAGTGGAACATATCCACCACAATAGTATATCTCTACTGTCTGGAGACAGGTAGTCTCCATAACAATCATTTGATGCCATCCTGCACAGAAAATATTGTTAAAAATAAACTGAATCATCTGGGCCAATCTTTCACTCATGTTTGTGAGATTTGAAAGAATATCTGCCCTCATCAGCAATGGGCTATCTGCCCTATTCTTCTCAAATAAGGAAGAAGGATTGTTTTGTATTTCTGAGCATGGACCATTCCTCAACCTGGGCCATTCTTCCTACACTAATCAAAGTGCACCCTGGACAGAATGTATAAACCCTAAGGAATGTCTGAGTCTGGACCATTCCCCACCCTGGGCCATTCCTCCTACACTAATCAAAGTGCGCCCTAGAGAGAATGTATAACCCTAAGGAATTTATGTCCTGGACCATTCCCCACCCTGGGCCATTCCTTCTACACTAATCAAAGTGCACCCTGGAGAGAATGTATAACCCTAAGGAATGTTTGTCCCTGATTGTTGAGCGTGGACCATTCCCCACCCTGCGCCATTCCTCCTACACTAATCAAAGTGCACACTGGAGAGAATGTATAAACCCTAAGGAATGACTGTCCGAACCATTTCCTCTGTTAACCACAAGAGGAAAATAATGTCCTGCATCAACCTCCAAAACGGACCATTCCTCATGTTAATCACAATGAGAAATCGTTGTCCGATGAGGCAGGCTAGTCTTCTTGAGTAACCCTCAAGAAGAGAGACTGCCCTAGACCACTCCCCATGTTAACCACAATGGGAAGTCATTGTCTATGATACATCAGGAATCAGACTACTTCCCATGTTAACCACAATGGAAAGTCACTGTCCATCAAAAGTCTCAATCCACTTTTCGAACAGGAAAGCATCTGTCCAAGATGGACTATTTTTCAATTTTGAAGAATGAATGTTTTCAATAATGTTTTCAGTGCTCCCTCCTAACTTGGAGAGTCATTTCTTCCTTTTCCAATAAGAAGGAAGTTGTTTCCATGAGCTCTAGCTTGAGTATGCAAACTCTTTCATCTTGGATAGAAGTTTTACCAAAATGTCTGATTATCTTCTCATCTATGGAGATATGTATTGGAGAACCATTTTCTCTTTTCTAGACTTCATCATGGATAATGTAATGCTTGATTTCAAGTGTACTTTAGTCTGGAACACTGTGAAGGCTTCATGTAGATCTGAACGATAGAGTATATCATAGTTGGAAAGATGAAACATATCTATGTGGCACTTCTTCTGTCATCATGAGATTTGATCTACTGAGTAGTCATCTTGATGTTATAGGAAATCTTCACCACGCTTCTGTTGTGCACTGGAGGTTCTCCACCAAGTTATCTTCTTTTATCTGCATACAGGAGTCTCTTTCTGGTATGTCTTAAAGTCTTGAGATTGCTTTTCATATGCTCTTTATTCAATTTCTCTGGAGAACATTCTTTGCATTCATCTGATGTAGAACTCCAACTCATGGATGTTGCGGATGATATAATGACTTATGTAGAGATAAGTCTGGTGTACTGGAACAAGTAATCATCATAGTCTTCTCCCTCCATCTGGGAGAACCTCTAGTTCTAGATCTCGCAATGCTTTCATTCATAAGTCTTCCATACACTGTTCTTTATTATGACTTTCAGTTCTTCTGCTTGATTGCTTTTAGTGAGTTCATATCAGGCTAGTAATCTTGTGATTCTTGATACAATGACTGATGTTCTGATTTCTCTTTCTTTCTTGGAATCTTCATGTTTTTCTTTAGCTCTTGGGTCCATGGACTTTCTTATAGATTCCATGCCCTAGAGATTCCACTTCTTCCTTTCATCATAGGATCACGGATCTGGATGAACAACTAGGAATACTTTAAGGCTTCTCTTCGAAGAAGTCTTCCTCTGCGGTTGAATTGAACACGTACTGACTTTTATGGCTGCTACCATGGATATATATATTTTAT
>JASDQU010195521.1:1865-19685 GCA_032191745.1 Picea mariana | reverse complement strand
AACCTGACCATGGCACGGAATCGCATGAAACAACAAGCAGATCAACATCATAGTGAAAGAAGTTTTGAAGTAGGGGATTGGGTGTTTTTAAGACTACAACCATACAAACCGATGTCCCTCAAGCAAGCCAAGAAGGATAATAAATTATCACCAAAGTACTATGGGCCTTATAAGGTGCTGCAAAAGATTGGTACTATGGCATACAAATTGGAGTTGCCTGCATCTTCACGAGTACACCCAGTTTTCCATGTTTCATGCTTAAAGAAGGTTATAGGTGACAAGATCCCAGATCAAACTATATTGCCAGAACTTGACGAGGAAGGAAAAATCATATTGGAGCCTGAAGCCATCACAGACACAAGAATTCGCCATCTAAGGAATAGATCCATTTCAGAGTATCTCATTAAATGGAGGAAACTACCGGCTGAAGATTCCACTTGGGAAGATGAGTCTTTTATACAGAAGCATATAGAGTTACTCAAGCATTGTGGACAACACTTGTCTCAAGGGGAGGGGCATGTTAAGCCCTAATGTTGTCTCATTACCCCTTAATTGGGGCATATTAGATTAGTAATGCTATTTTATTTATGTCGGCTTTAGGCCATTAGTTGTAATTTAGATTAGTAATGTTATTTTAATTATGTCGGCTTCAGGCCATTATTTGTAATTATACCTCCTAGTCTCCTATATATACCAAGGATACATTTTCATTTTGAATCATCTTGTACTTGAACATTTAAGTGGGGTAAAAGGAGGTTTCCCCCTCGAAGAGGCTTATTATTTGATATTATCTCTTTTTCAAGGCATTGAGTACTTTTCCTGAGGTTTTTATATGCTATATTGATGTTTGGTTCTTAACATTAACCATACTTGAAAGGTCATGGAATGCAGTGAGCATGGATTTTGTATTGGGATTTCCAAGGACATAGAGAGGATATGATTCAATCTTTGTGGTAGTCGGCAGATTTTCAAAAATGGCACATTTCATACCATGCCAGAAAACCAGTGATGCAACTCATATTGCAAACCTATTATTCAAGGAAGTCATCAGACTTCACAGCTTGCCAAAGAGTATCGTATCTGATTGAGATACCAAGTTCATAGGGAATTTCTGGAGGACCTTATGGAATAAGTTGGGGAAATTTTTTTCTTTTAGCTCAGTATATCATCCTCAGACGGATGGACAGACAAAAGTCATGAACAGGAGCTTGGGAGATTTGTTAAGAAGCTTAGTGACTGAACACCACAGTCAATGGGATCATATTCTGCCACATCCAGAATTCACTTACAATGATTCACTCAATAGAAGCAAAGGGCAGAGTCCATTCCAGATTGTATATGGAATGCAACCAAGGCGAGTTTTTGAATTGAAAGATGTAGAACAAGCTAAATTTAGGAGTGCTAGTGTAGAGGACTTTGCAGAAGGAATGAAGGAGCTTCACAGCCGAGTTATGGAGCGATTGCAAAGTTCAAATCAAGAAAACAAGCAGAGAGCATATCAACACAGGTGAGACCTTCAATTTGAAGTTGGTGATATGATTCTTGCACATCTAAGGAAGGAGAAGTTCCTAAGGGGAATGTATAATAAGCTGAAGATGAAAAATATTGGACTGTGCAAGGTCATAAGGAAATTTGCGGCAAATGCATATGAGATTGAATTACCCGATGGGGTCAGAATCTCATCGATATTCAATGTTGCAGATTTGTACCCTTATAGAGCTGAAGAAGAAGGAACAGAGGAGGAACAAAAAAAAATTCAATGGACAAAACAAATGCCTATAGCTGAAAATCCATTGATGGAAGGAATAATTGACAAAAGGATTAGCAAAAAGACCAAGAGAAAAAGCATTTTGAATACTTGGTCAAATGGAAGGGACATCCAGTTGAAAATGCCAGTTGGGAGGATGAAGCAGCAATTCATAGGCATGGACAGAACATGCAAGATCTCATGAACAAGAATTCATGAAATTTTTCAAGCAAGGGAGTATGATGCAGGAGCATCGTACGCAGCCAGCCAAGCAAGCACAAAGGCTGAAGACAACTGGAAAAGCGCCAATGCACATTTTGAAATGTTTTGAAAAAATAATGAGCAGATATTAATGTAATAGCTAGGGGAAGCATACTTACATTTATATCTAGATGTTGTACAGAGATCTTGAGAATTGCTCTCATCTATAGAATGTAGAGGCATTTATGCGTAATGAATGCAAGTAGGTAGATTTAATTTAATAGATTAGATCTTTTAGAAGCATAGGAGGGAAAACAGATATAGACACCCTCACCCTTGTATCATTGTAATTTTGGATGATCATTCAGAATTATAAGCTGTAGAGTTGAAGCAGAGAGTTGTAGAGAACAACCCATGTACAGGAGCACTTGACTTAATATATGAAGCTTTAACTCAACTTTCATGGTGTTATGATGCTTACTGTTTACATTTGTTGAATGGTATGTTTACAGTTGATTTGTTTCTCTATTATGCATTTGTTTCAATGTTGTATTGTTTGTGTGATTTCATGTTGAGTGTATGAAGCCTGAGAGAGGAGAACAATGAGTTTCAATTGTTTCTCTTCCTGAGAATTTCTGCAAGGAGTGCAGTAAACGTCCACAAGGTGTGCGTTGACGAGGGTCTGAGTTTTATCTCAGAAAGATCGGGAGAGATAACATTGTTCTCATACCATATGAAGTGCAGGTGAAGCACAGAGAGTGCAAGGTGTGCGCAGGACAATTGAAGCCTTGGATTTTATAAATCCAGAAAGAATATTGAGAGATCATTGTTGCAAAGAGTGCACAGGGTCAGAGACTCAAATAACCAGAGGTTATTTGAGGGTTTTCCGCAAGGAGTGCGAGCAAGGATCCTTTTGGGGGCTTGAGTTTACAAGTGAAAGCTTAGGAAGGATAACACCTTTGAAGTGCTCAAAGGGAGACAGAGATCAAAATCGTCTCATATAATTCAAGTTCAGGAGGGAGAACACTGAGTTGTTTGGACATAATTCATTGAGGAGTGCATCTGGTGGTCAGAATTCTTCGTGGAGAACTCGTGAAATCATGAGGACCGTAGGACCCAGAGGAGTTGTAAGGTGGTTAGGAGTTGGATGAATCTACCACCCTGACATCAAGAGTCAACGTAACTATTGATCATGGTCAGTTTGAGACGACAGATCATTTTGAGGATTCAGGATTCGTAAGTTTGGAGTGCAGGCCAAAATCCTTGGTCACTCTAATTCCTAAATCGCGAAAGGGATTTTCAGGTGTGGAATTTCATCATTTTGGTATTTTAGGGTTTTGCATTTCAAAAATTTCGATGACAAGGAGTCTGGGCCTTTTGCATTGAAAACCCCGAAGTTGTGAAACACGAATGTCTTTGGAGTGGAATTTTGGCATTCTAGGGTTCGAAAAGTAGAGGAGACAAGTGATTTTTGGAATCGAGAGTTTCAAACTCACGTTTCGTGAAATCCTAAAAAGATTGGAGCCAATAGATCTATTTCAGAATTTGGAGATTGGCACGACAAGTGATTTGGGGTCGAGAGTTTCAAAAGGTCACTATTTTGGAATTCGGGAATTGGTACGACTAGTGATTTGGGGTCAAGCTTCAGTGAAAATCCTGAAAGGCCATCGATCTCGCCAAAGGAGAATTTTCAGAATTCAGAGAATCATAAGGGAAGAGGAATGATCGTTGGTTGTTCACTCAAGTGCCGAAAAGATGAAACTACTGGGTAACAGGTGGCATGTGCTCTTCATGTTGGAGGACTCAACCTTCATTGACGTTTCACATTTTGGCAATTGTAAAAGTTGTGACATTGTGTCGAGAACCTCCAACTCGCGAAACCCAAAATATTTTGGGGCTTAAACAAAAGGGGTTTAATTAACTCTTCACACAGTTTGGAAAATATCCTGCGTTGATCTCGGTCCGAGGGCAGGGGGTCTGTGCCAAAAAGTAAAGAAGAAGCAAAGTCGAGGATCTTGCCACTATGTTCATCACAACAAAGGTATGGTTGATTTTTTGTCATTTCCTTTCTTGGCTTTTCAAAAATGGAATTGAAAACTTATTAACAAGGTTCACTACACATAATTAATAATTGAATGTAAATATCTCAACAATTCACCAATCTTGTATAGGTTTTTTTAAAGTTCATTGTAAAGATAACATAGTTTTTCTTTGTTTTACACAAAATTATGTTAATGATTTTGTTGAGATAAGATGACATTTTTGTTTTTAATACCTCATAAGTCCACTTATTAAATTGCAATATATATTATAAAAATGGAACCTTGTGAAAATGTAAACCGCCTTCTAGTAGACCATGGAGAACAAAACCCCAACCCACCACAACCACCCAATCTAAACACTGAAATTGATGAGGGGTTGGCTACATTAATAACACTTGTACACCAGAGAACCAAGAAGAGTGTCCTTGGATACTTCTTTGGACATCAATGTGAGTTCCATTGAAAGTTCCCAAGGGGAATTGACTTCTATTATGAGAATAGGGAAAGAATGTTTGAGTACTACATCATTGGATTGGATAGAAACCAAGTCAAAGACTTGGGTATTTCAAAACAACAACTATTGTCTATTTTAAGGATCCTTGAAATGGACAAGAACTACCTGTGAAAAAAATAAGCATTTGTATTGAGTGGCATATCCATCCAAATATTAGTCAAAACTAGATGGATATGTAGTATATGGTATTTGATAAACCTCCCTACAATAATAGGGAGGTGCCCTTATATGTTTTGAGAAAATTATGGGATGAATTTATTTTGGGTTTGCATGTCAACTACTTTGAAATGGGTGAGTTCCAGGGGGTGGGTATAGGGTCTACATTGGACTGATAACATGCTATATTTTATCCCATGTTAGGTCCTCATCCCCCCTGGCGAAGGCCTGATCCCCTTTTCCAACATCCTCCTATTGGAAAGAGCTTGCAGCAGGTACAATGAGTTATTTCATCATTGACTCAGAGCATAGTGCAACATGGCAGCATTATTGCACTATCTTAGCAGGAGATGTCTATCGATTACATTGATAGAGGGGTCAATGCTTCACCCCACACAATAGAGTTTAGTGAGGAGAGGTCACATGAACATAGAAGCCATCCATGTGAACCTCACAGGTGCTCAAGTTGCAGAAAAACCTGCTATGGGCCTATGGAGGCCAGTGGACAACATAAATTCATGGAGGAGGTTAGTATTGTTATCATCCAATCTATACTTTCCCAAATCCCAAGGAAAGTGAGGAATATTGGAGTAACAACAAGATTTCCTATCACTGCCACCTCAATAGGATATCCCCACATTTTAGGAGTATAAGTATATCTACCCCAAGGGAGGCGTCCTTGATGAGATAAAGGGTTGGGTAAGTTAAGGATGAGATAAAGATACCCCCCTCTCACTGGTCACTCAAATTATAATGTTTGACAAGGTATACATCCAAGAGGGATGAAGAGAATGAATATGTCTCAGTGTACCTTCCCGAGAAAAAATAACAGAGCAAATATATGATAGTTTCAAGTACAAAAAATGATAGTAAATATTTAGATTACAATAAACCAAATAAATTTATGCTATCTGATATAAAATTATAGCAAAATGAAAATGTACAACAAAAATAGATATTTTGTAACAACTACAAGACAAATGCCTCAAACATTCTTGAAACAACAATGAAAATATAACATTTATTACTTAGAATGATATCGATTTGTCACAAGAATTTTCTGAGGTTATTAGCTATAAAATAATGTGAATTATGCAGAAAATTTGTTGCTTTTGGATGGCCATAGCAAATGTTTTGTAACAAAAACAACACAATTAGTTAGTTTAGCTAAGCTAGGTTTAGTATTAGTTAGTGGAAGGTTCAAAGAAGAGAGTATGAGAGTTGTTTGGTCACAATCCTTCGCAAGAGAATGTAGACAAGTGCCTTTTGGGGTATGGAGTCTTTGATAACAACAAATAACTTGGTGAATTTAATGATTATACTTGTCTAAAGATAAATGAGGTGAAACATTGAAGAATGGAACCTTAAGTCTTTAAGGATCCAAGGCCTCAAGGATAAATTCATCTAGAGAGTAGTCTCTTCTAGGCTCTAGATAATTTATCCTTCCTTAGACTCTTGAAATATATTTTATGCAACAAGCCTCTAGAAAAGGACTTCTAAAGTGCTATCACTTAAGGGCTCTAGAATCCTTAATCTAGACAAAAGGATCTTAACAATAAGAGGCAAGATCAAGAAGGAAGAAATATCTTATGTTCCTTCTCCTAGGGTTTCTTAGCAAGCAATTTCAGAATCTTTAATATGAATAAGTAAAATTGACCACAAACATTTAATGCATAAACAAATTTCATCATTTACTTACTTCACCAAGAATAATCAAGCATGAAAAACCCTAGTTTGCATATATTAACACCAAAATAGCCAAGAAACATCATAAGCAAGCTCCTCCAAGACTAGTGCATGAGAAAAGACACCATAAACTCCAAAATAACACAAATTTCAGCCAAAGTATGTCACTAGGGTGAAAAGTTCAGTCCTCCCTCTTCTGAGGGGGTTGTGATAAAAATGAATGTCACTTTTTTTGTATTTATACAAAATTTACCCTAAAATTAACTTAAGTTCAAAATTACAGGGCCGACCTGATCAATTTTCCCTTTTAATTCAATTTTAGAAAAATACATCAATAAAACCCT
This sequence comes from Picea mariana, assembly GCA_032191745.1. Classification (NCBI taxonomy): domain Eukaryota; kingdom Viridiplantae; phylum Streptophyta; class Pinopsida; order Pinales; family Pinaceae; genus Picea; species Picea mariana. The sequence goes on along the minus strand of JASDQU010195521.1, from coordinate 12,995 downwards.
ACTAGGGTGACGTCATGCCCTTGGGATGTTTATCCCTAAGAAGTGGAACGTTGGGCCTCCTAGGGCCATATCATGGCATCAAGCGTCAAACATTGTGCCAAGTGTCATTTCTTTCACCAGAAAATCATCTCGATGAAACCCTATCCCCCAAATGATGATGTCATGGGCTAGGTGGGTGGTTTATAGGATTCCGAAGGCCATCATCCAAGAACTAGACCGATCAACCACGATAGTTTTTATTATTTTTAAAATTTGAATAATTGTTATATATGTATTTATGGTGAATAAAAAGAGAGTATGTTGTATATGTTTTCCCCTTATATATATTATTTTTTTAATTTTAATTTTTCTAATCATAATTATTATTGTATAACTTTGTATCTATAAATTTTTAATTTTTTTAAATCATATATAATTAATTGTTATTGAACAAGTTTTTTTCTATTATTTTTTTTTTTTTTTTACGTTATGAGTTGAAGTATTTTAAACTTCAATGCTAAATCTCACTTCTCCACAAATTAATATTAACTCATTGAAGGTAAGAACTCTAAGAGTGTTGAAAAATGGATTATTATTATTTTTTACGTTATGAGTTGAAGTATTTTAAACTTCAATTCTAAATCTCAAAAAAATATATAATTTTTTTTCAAAATGTGCTAGACACTTTCATTATTGAGGTACTCATTTTATTATTTTATTCATCCATTAGAGTTGAAAATACCATTCCAACTTTACACATGCATATAAACTTAACATCTCAATGAATATGGCATTTATATTTCCATGCGCCCATTTTCTTTTTTTCATTTATTTCTGGTCTCTTTCTTCCTTCCTTTCCTCTTCTTTATTTATTTTCTTTTATTTCTCACTCTCCTTATCTTACACTATATTAGTTTCACGAGCCTACGACATGTCATCTTGCAATTGGATATAAAGACAACTCCTTTAGGTTAAACTACATGTCACTCCATGATCACCTTGAGTTCCAAAGGCCTCCATCCATTGGGTCAAATGTTATAGACTAGAATCAATAGTATGTCACCAAGTGTATCATTTTTCTAGTTACCTCCAAGGTTAAACCTCCATTGCCTTTTCCTGGATTTCCTTCCACATTGTATATTTCCTTCCACATTGTATATAACGAACTTGATCTTTTTGAGATGTAAATCCCTTATAGTATCGGTGTGATACTCACAAACCTACACCAGTATAGGGTTGCCACATATTCCCTTGTTGACTCTCCAAAAGGATTAAATTTACTCCATAGGAATGATTTCCATTTTTGATCTCCCATAGATCAACAATCCCTATTTACTCGACCTAATCGACCCCTCCTACCATATTAACTAAAATTACATGTGCTTTCTCCCGAGATTCTTTCTTAGATGTTGATCATAGATTAAATGACTAGATGGGGATGTTTTGCATGAAAAGGGCCTCCCTGCCCAAGTGCACCTCTTTATGATCCACTCCAATTGAATGGTGACACATCTCCATCATGTTCCCTTTGCCCCATTTATAAAATGAGAAGCTTCTCCATATTTTGGACCTTTGACATAGATACGGGACCTAATCTTATGACCTAGACCACTATGGGTGGTAAAATTCCTCCTTGAGTAGGGCACAAGTTTTTAACTTGCATGAACTATGGAATTCCACATGTACTCTTTCTCCACAACTATGACACTAGAAAATAATAGTTATTCATCTTGGCAATGAATGTTATAAGGATTTTTGTTCTGATCTAGTATCTACAATCCCCCTGCAAGGGAGTTGGAAAATCACCATAGATCATAGATAAATAACAAATATAAATTTCCTTATATCCAATTAATGATATGTTAGGTACATCATGCTATTATTATTTTCAATACCCAAATTACAATTTTTGAGTTTCCCTACAAAATTAGATATTAATTCTGCTCTTTCTTGAACATCATTTCGAGTGCATGAAATTAATAGAAAATCCTTGAAATGAAAACTCAAAGAATCCTTATCATGGAACAACTTCAAGAAAGTGGAAATATCGCATCAATATAATGATCTTGTACCAACTTTTCTTCCGAGTCAATATCATTTTGGGTTGTAGCCATCTCTTCCTTAGCTAAAGATTCAATACTTACCAACAACAAAGATAAAGATCAAGCAATTTCATCATGTTCTTGCAAGGACTCATCTTGATGAGTAAATAGACATTCCATTGGAATATCCACATGGTTTCAGTGAAAAAATTTAAGGGCTTATTCTACCCTTTCCCTTGAGAATCTCATTTCAATAATCATTTCAATTTGTTGAATCATCAATAGGTGGTTTAATAATGTAAGTTGATGAATTACTACCTCCAATGTCTTTCACAACTTTGTCACCAAAATAATTAATGAATTCCAAACTACAGTAGGGAAATGAGGGATGATTCCAGGTAGGGTGAATTACCTTCAAGGCCTATGATTATAGTGCCCTGGAAAAGTTCTCTAGATATTTTCAAAGAGAAAATGTCCCATCAACAATAGGCTACATGAATGACTTATATGAAATGACAATGACCTCAATATCTCATAGAAAAAATCATCAAGTAACTTTCATTTATTTCCTTCCATTTTTATTCTATAGAAGCCTTCATCGGGATGAGAATACTGTGTTTGAGAGGAATATGTTTGTCATCCTTGGACAAAGGAATTAGTTTCCAACCTTCATTGAATCCATGCATGGTGAGCATTGACATGAAATAAATGTATCAGATCAAAAAGTTGAGATTCACCATTCCAAGTAGATGACTTCCTATGCGGATTAAAATTAAGATCCACGCAATTCCCAACAAAATTAGGCAAGTGTATAATTCTCTCCTCAAATATAAAAATTATAATCACCAAGCAATTAAACATTGTGTCCAATATAATAATAGTAAAAATTTGGATATATTTATTTCTAGAACAACATAATGTACATACTATTGGGTATGTGTTATATTCTTTGCATGAGTGGAAGTATCTACGTTGCACCAGGCGCACGGGGGCACGAAATCCCCCCGCATGGGGGTTGGGGGGTTGTGCCCCCGAGATTTTTTTTCCTTGGGAAACGGGTCTCATTTTTGCTTCATTTTTTGTGTTGCCTCAATCTTCATGTCCATTGTTGGGAGATTTTTCGACACATGGTTTTTTTTTGATGGTTTTCTATTTTCGATTAAGGAATTAGGGTTGTTGACTAATCTAGGTCATTGGGTTAGGTTTTTGGATGCCATTGGATCATATATGTATATTGTATTGTAAACAATGTATCACTATGAATGAATATAGAATATGTTGGTTTTCTTGGTTTGGGTTTCTAGGGGAAAAATCTATGTGTAATGTTTGTATTTTCCATTGTATCTTTTCTGTTCTTTTACTGAAAATTTGTTTGCAGTAAATATTGTACAAGGTTAAAATGTACATTTGGTATCAAATCTTTGTTGGCTTAAGGGGGAAGCCTTTTTGGTCAAGGGTTTGGCTAGGGACTATGATAAGCCTTGCTACAGTGGGAGATCTATGGTATTGATTTTTTAAGTGAAAAGAAATGGCAAGCAATTTGAAAATGGAGATCGAGAAGTTTAATGGGAAATTTTTTGAGTTGTGGAAGCTCAATATGGAAGCTCTGTTGGTGGATAGAGATTAGTGGATCACAGTAGATCTAGGTATTGAACCTACATGAACTTCAGAAGATGACTGGAAAAAGTTCAATCAAAAGATGAAGAGCACAATCTGACTGTGTCTCTCAGATTTAGTATTATTGAATGTGTCAGAGGAAGCTACAACCAAGGATTTATGGGATAAGTTGGGGAAGTTGTATCATTCTAAGTCCCTAGTAAATAAACATTTCCTGATAAATAAGTTGTATAATCTAAGGATGAGAGATGGAGACTCGGTTGCAGGGCATTTTAATGCCTTCAATACTGTGGTAAGTCAGTTAGTATATATTGAGATTAAAATTTCAGATGAAAATAAGTGTATAAGTTTATTGTGTTCTTTACCAAACTCGTGGGATAGTCTGGTTGTGACCATAGGTAGTAATACAAGTTCCTTGAAGTTTTATGAAGTGGTCTCATCCTTTTTGTCGAAGGAGGTGAGATGAAAGAATATGGAAGGACAGAGAACAGACACATTGTTTGCAAGAGGGTGCTCCCAGGAAAGAAATAGATCTAATATCTCAAGTGGGAGATCTAATTCTAAGGGTAGATCTAAATCTCCTGTAAAGTTTGTAAAGGTATGTTGGAGATGTGAAAAAGAAGGGCACTACAAGAAGCAGTGTAGATCCAAAGTTGAAAAAAATAAGGGATCTGAAGAATCTCCTTCTACACAAGAAAATATCTCCAAGGAAGAAGGAGGGGATGTGTACTTGTATTCTTTAACCACACATGCAAATCATGAGGCATGGTTGGTCGACTCAGGTGCATCCTTTCATGTGACTCCCCACAGGGAGTGGTTTTGTGAAAATTAAAGGTATGATGGAGGTAATCTTTTCTTAGGTGATGACTCGACAACCTGAATCATAGGTCAAGGAAAATTCAATTTTAGGATCATAGATGGAAGGATTAAAACACTACCTGGTGTTCTGCACATCCCAGGATTGGCTAGAAATTTGATTTTTGCAAGAAAAATGGACGATGCAGGGGTAAAAAAAATATTTGAAAAGGAAACATGCTTGATGGTTCGAGGAGAAATGGTGTTGTTGAAGGGAGTTTTATTGGAACTATGTATAAGCTGCAATGAAGAAATATTAGTGATGGGTGTAATAGTTCCATTTCTCCTAATATTGGAGTTAAAGAAGAAAGAACTCCTATAGTCTCTAAAGAAAAGGTTATGTTGTGGCATCAAAGACTGAGACATATCAGAGAGAAGGATCTTTGACTACTACACGGTAAAGATATGGTTGAAAGTATGTCTAACTGCTCTCTGTATTTTTATTTCTGTGAACATTGTGTATATGGGAAGCAAAATCAGGTAAGATTTCCCTCCGGTGCAACGAGGGCAGAAGAAATTTTACAACTAGTTCACAATGATGTTTTTGGAGCTGTGTCAGTCCCATCATTGGGAAAATCGATGTACTATGTCTCATTTATAGATGAATTCTCGAGGAATACTTGGATTTATTTCCTTGGGATGAAATCTAAAGTCTTTGACAGATTTAAAGAGTTTAAGGATCTTGTTGAGAATCAAACCGATAAAAGGATTAAGGTGTTGAGGACAGATAATGGTGGAGAGTTCTGTGGGAGTGAATTTGAATAATTCTATAAGAAGTGCAGTATACCAAGGCAGAAGAATAATCCATACATCTCAGTAGAATGGAGTTGTATGAAGGATGAATAGGACACTAATGGAAAAAGTAAGGTGCATACTCAGTGGTGTCGGGTTAGGGAAATAATTATGGGTAGAGGCAGTGAGTATTTCATGTTACCTGGTCAACATATCATCCTCATCAGTGTTAGATGATAAGACTCCACAAGACGTATGGACTGGTAATAAACCTTCTCTCACACATCTCAAGGTATTTGGTTGTGATGAATATGTTCATGTTCCAAAGGAAAACAAGAGTAATCTAGATAAGAAGGTTGAAAAGTGTATCTTTATTGGATATAAATATGGTCTCAAAGGTTATAAGCTTTGGAACCCATAAACTAAGAAGGTAGTGTATAGCGGAGATGTAGTATTTAGAGAAATGAAGGATGTTGTTAAACAGGAAGTCCTACCAAGTAAGGAAGAACCAAAGAAAATAGAGTTTGATTTAAAGGATGATGAATCAGACTCTGCAAAAGAACATGAATCAGAAGGATAATATCCTCATACTCCAGTATTGAGAAGATCGATTCAAGAAAGAAGGATACCAAAAAGGTATACTCCATCTCATTTACGTTCAAATTTTTCTTTGTCCATTACTGATGATGATCCTAGAATTGTTAGGGAGGTAGTGTATTCAAAGGATGGAAATCTATGGAAAAGGGCCATGGATGAAGAAATGGTAGCCTTGGATAATAATGAGTCTTGGGATCTAATGGAGTTTCTGATTGGAAGAAATACGATTGAAAACAAATGGGTATTTAAAAAGAACCTGAATGCAGAAGGAAAAGTGGAGAAATACAAAGCTCGGTTAGTAGTAAAGGGTTATTCCCAGGTTGATGGAATTGATTTTGTTGATATTTTTTCTCCTGTTTCCAAGTTAACCTCTATAATATTTTTGTTATTTGTGGTTGTTGCATTTGATTTTGAATTAGAACATATGGATGTGAAGACAACATTCCTACATGGGGATTTGGAAGAAGAAATCTATATAAAACAACCATAAGTATTTGTTGTGAAAGGAAAGAAGGATCTGGTATGCAAGCTAAAAAAGTCTCTGTATGGTTTAAAATGATCACTAAGGATGTGGTATCAAAAATTTGATACTTATATGTTGGGACTTGGTTTCACAAGAAGCAAAGAAGATCATTGTGTGTATTTTAAATTAATTGGTGATCATTTGATTTATTTGGTCTTGTATGTGGATGACATGTTGTTGATAGGAAACAACAAGAAGATTATCCAGGATGTGAAAACTTAGTTGTCCTATAAATTTGACATGAAGGATCTTGGTGCTTCAAATTTCATTTTGGGAATGGAAATTAAAAGAGACTAGAAAAAGAGGAAACTCTGGTTAAATCAGAGAAAATATGTCGATACAATATTGCAAAGGTTTAATATGAAGGAATGCAAATTGATCAGGGTTCCTATTCCTGTTGGTGTAAAGTTATCTGCAAATCAGTGTCCCAAGACATAGTAAGAGTAGGAGGACATGTATCGTGTTCCATATGCGAGTGCAGTTGGAAGTTTGATGTATGAAATGGTATTCACTAGACTAGACATTGCACATGCAGTGATATTTTTGAACAGGTATATGTCAAAACTAGGGAAGGATCATTAGACAACAGTAAAAAGGGTTTTCAGGTATTTGTGTGGCACTACTAGCTATGGATTGTGCTACCAAGGAAGAACGGGATTGGATAGAGTGTTGGATATACATGGATTTTTGAATGCAGAATATGCTAGAGATATGGATCGTAAGAGATCTACAAGTGGGTATGTGTTTAACCTGTTTGGAGGACCAATAAGTTGGATGAGCAAAAGACAGGTTGTAGTGGCACTTTCAACTACAAAAGTTGAATACATGGCAGCCACTCATGCAAGTAAGGAATCAATATGGTTACAAAGATTGTGTTCAGGTATTAGGTTGGTACAAAAATTTGTAAGGATAGATTGTGACGGTCATAGTGCAATTTTTCAGGCGAAGAACCTAACTTATCATTCAAAGACAAAGCATATTGATATTAAATATCACTTTTTGAGAGACATGGTTGAAGAAAAGAAAGTATTGTTGATGAAGGTGAACACTTTGAAGAATTTTGCATATTTATTAACAAAATATGTGAGCACTGAGAAGTTCTCTTGGTGTAGAGGATCCATGGGAATTGCTTCCCTAGAATGATGATTATGTAACCCTATATCCCCATGTATGCAAAGAAAACAACAAGTGGGTGAATGTTGGGTATGTGTTATATTCTTTGCATGAGTAGTAGTGTCTGTGTTGCACTAGGTGCATAAGAGGGGTCTGAGGGGGGGGCGTTAGGCCCCACCTTAGTGGGTGTAGGGGGGAGAAATCCCCCCGTGCAGGGGTTTGGGGGAAGCGACCCCCGATAATTTTTTTTACCTCGAGAAACATGTCACATTTTTTCCTCATTTTTCATGTTGCCTTGATTTTCGTGTCCATCGTTAGGAGGTTTTTTGGCACATGGTTTTTTGATGATGGTTTTCTATTTCTGGTTAAGGAATTAACATTGTTGATAATTCAAGAATCTATTCTCCGTACCCTCAAAGAGAATTTCGTCATGGATTAGAATTTCATGAAGAAACAAGCCAATCAAGGTCACTCAGAACATTAATTTGTTGAAGGAGACCAAGTATTTCTTCGACTACAACCCTATAAACAAAACTCTCTCAAGCTCGAACATTATCAGAAGTTGGTGCCCAAATTTATGGTCCTTATATAGTTCTCAAGCACGTGGGACATGTGGCCTATCATTTAGCTTTTCCTAGTTCTAATAAGCTCCATCTTGTTTTTCATGTCTCCTTCTTAAAGAAGGTGATTGGAGATAAGTGCCAAATTCAAACCAATCTTCTCAAGTTGGATGAAGAAGGATCCATCTAGTTGTAGCCACAAGCATCTTTGGACCAGCATGAACGTCGTCTTTGCTAGCTCACAATCAAGAAAGTGTTAGTCCAATGGAAAGATACAACTCTCGCATATGCCACCTAGGAGCCAACTAACATTCTGCAGCAATTTCCTCACCTAAATCCTTGAGAACAAGGATGATTTTAAGGGGGAGGGCATGTTAGGGACCTAACCTACCTAACCCCTTAAGTGGGTAGAATAATATATTTCCATGTAATAAAGGTCAATATTAATAAGGCCTAGCAATAAGGAGGAATAAGTCAATTGTAAAAAGACCTGATAGAAGCTTCCACTTCTAGAAGGATATTCCTCTAGATCATTCTTTTGGATAGATATATTTAGCATAAATAAGAGTAGAGGGTATCAAAAGTTTTTTCTTGGATATTATTGTAATAGAGCTCTGCTTTGCTGAAGGTTTCCATCTTGAAGAGGAAAATGAAAATTGCTAACATTAATCAAGGTACTCTTTATGTTATTATTCTGGTATTTTTCTAGTTATATCATTATTGTTCTTCCATTTCTATCTAAAATATTTCTATTCTGCATACTATTTTATATCTGGAATACTACAACTGGTATCAGAGAACTTTCCTCCGTAAAAAACTGTGGGTTATTTTTTTTTAGGGTAGAGGCATATCTCGACATCTTACAACTACATAGATCTATCGTTACGTGCATAAACCTGCGGTTGGGGATTAATACACGTAGGAAATACAAGTGGTACTCAATCACACATCTGTCGGCCACCCTTGTAACCCTTGTTGGTACCCCTTCAAGTAGTATTGCATGAGAAAACATATGTATACGAATCAAACTATATCTCCTGAAGCCCTCGATAGATAAATCGATCGACTACCTGACTGTTATAGTTCCACCAAGAAAATCACTTGGGAAGATACTCTCTAGTACCTAGGTAGTATGGCTAAGGGAACAATCTAGCCTCCTTAGTTGGTGCCGTAAGATATTGGGCCGAATACTATAGTTGGACCCTGCACGTATATCAGAGAGCTATAGAATAGAGAAAAATCTTGTCTGTAGAAATCCTGAATACCCTAACTCTTAGGACGAAAACAAAAACAGAACATAAAAGGTATATTGCCACACAACTATGCCTTCTGCATTTTGGTTGCAAAATTACTACACATTTTTTCCTGTTAATCATTTGGGAATTTCGTCATTGCAGTATTATTCAGTCCGGAGTATAAATCCACAGGAGTAAATAAAATGTATAGTGGTCCCATCGACACACTTATTTGCGACTTATCCCATTGGATTCCCCTTTTCTCCCTGATCGTAGAGGTTTTTTTTTGTTTTTTTTTAATTTCCAGTGGACCCAAATCCTTCTCAGCTTCTCTATTTTCCACCTATTCCATTGTATTTCCCATCTCACCCTATTCGTCATGGTACCTATCACTTATAAGTCCTTTTGTTGGTCCCACCCACCCATTTTCCTTTCCCACACTTCCCCTCTCCAAATGACCACCAATAGCAACCAATACCTGCTAGCTTCCATCAATCAAGTGACATATGATATTGTCTCTACCAATTCCCTCCTTGCACAATTTGAGACCCAAGTCTAGCACAAATTTAACACCATGGAAGCCAACTTCATGAACCAATTTAACACCCCCCATGTTGTTGTCAACTAGTTGTTGAACCTCCCTTCGGGTACTTCCTCCTTCGACCAACCCAATGTTGTTGATTCCTCTCATTATTTGCATTTTTAATCCAACTCCTTTCAGGGTGATCCCCATCTTCCCCGTGTCGAGCTCAATAAATTTTATGACTATGATCCTACGAGTTGGGTCACTCAAATGGAGCATTATTTTTATCTGCATAGTATTACTGATGAGTTGGAAAAACTTCGCTATGTTGTCCTCTATCTATATCCTGAACGATGGAAATGGTGGAAATGGCATAAAATTTCTTATCAGGTCTATATTTCCTGGACCCATTTTGTTGCAAATCTCTATGACCGATCTGACACTGATACCCATTATTTCGGTCGTTTGACCAAGTAGAAATAGCCATGTGCAATGGAATACTTTATAACTTATTTTGAGCATTTGGCCTTTCGAACCGAGGGTGTGTCAAATTATTTATTATGTGAATTCTTTATCAATGGACTAATAGATGAATTGTTATCCCAGGTTCTCATGGCCCACCCTCAGACTTGGTTGGAAGCTACTAAATGTGCTAAAGAGGCCCAACACTTTGTTTTTTCCCAGAATAAAAAACCCTCTTTAGTTCCTCACCCTCGACCCACTAATCCTAACCCCCATGTCACTCCCCTCAAGGTATAGAAATTGACTAGGGCTTAAATGGTTGAATGCCAACTAAAGGGTATTTGTTATAATTATGATGAAAAATATTTTTTGGGGCACAAGTGTAAGGAACAAAAACTTTTTATGGCCATTTCTGAATATGTTCCCCAAGAAGATGTGATAATTCAACTTGTTGATGAGCCCTCCCTTCCCGATGCTACCGAGGAGCCCATTGACCCACCTGAAGTTGAACTGCTCATTTCCTTACATGCTCTCAATGGATTCTATGCTCCACAAACCCTCAAGCTCATTGGCTATATTAATAATAGGAAGGTTATAATCCTTGTTGACAGTGGTAGCACCCACAATTTTATTCATCGTCGCATTTCCCAGGAAACCAATTTTTATATTTGTGTTGTCAATAATTTTCAAATCATGATAGTTGATGGTGGGTCCATGAAATGTGGTGGGCATTGTGAAAATGTACGTCTTAGAATTGGACATTACCACTTGAAATCTCATATGTTTTCCATTGAAATGGGTGCTTGTGACATTGTGCTAGGTGTTGAATGGTTACACACTTTGGGTCCCATTCTTATGGATTTTAAGGAATTAACCATGCAATTCCAACAGG
>JASDQU010195520.1:8199-19685 GCA_032191745.1 Picea mariana | reverse complement strand
CTCAATTGTGAATACCCATCAATCATCCTACTCCAATTAAATAATCTTTCAAAAATTTGGTGCACCTTTGGGCCAACCTAATATTCTTGTGACTAAATAATTGCGATTTGCAGAGTTATTATTTTAATACCAGGGGAAACTAGTACTAAATTTCGATAATTTGACTTAATATCTACAAGTCTTTCCCGTTGGAACACTTTAGTGGCTACCAAACCGTCTCTTAATATAGACCTTAAATCAATGTAACGACTTTGCATGTTGATTCAACAGTAATGTGTTTAAACAGAGTAACAGAAAACATTCTATCTATGATTTGCACACTGTATACCCTAAATTCATACAGTGGCTTCAAACTGGTCTATCAAATGCATTCACAAAACTTATATACGATTTCTCAGAATGCATTTGTTAGATAAAAAATTAATGGAAAGAGAAGAGAAAGTTCTCTACGCAGGCTCTGATACCACATGTTAAATTTTTTTAATACAAACTAAATGTCTGTTAATTGATTACAAGACCTAGAACTTTCTAGTTCTTTACCAGCATTATATTACAGCGGAATCAATACCTGGATCCATTTGTGCAGGGCTCTGACTACTTCAGACTCTGGAACAGTGAAGTCTCTGTTGCGTTTTTAGAACCCTATGCTCCTCTGCTACGTTTTTCAGAAATCGCTTGAAGAACCCTTTGCACAGAGCAGAAAATGAATACCCTCTGCACAGAACAGAAATCAGATTTTTGTCTCTTACCCTGCTGCCATACGCACTTTCAGATCATATTAAGATGGGTATTCTGAAGGTTCATTTATGGGCAGAGAGAGGACCAGTTTCCCCAAGACTGTTATTCTCCACCTGTCCATCAGAGTAGGAGATTCGATATCGTTTCTGAAACTGTTACCAAGAGCTCCGTAAAACTGTAACGACTGCCAACACATCTGTCTCTTCATATGGGTCATTAAAAAAAACTAATTCAAGAAATTAGTCTTACATGCTTTTATTAATTTTAATCATGAAAAAAACACTACTACACAAAAATACCTCTAAAGTGTTAGCTGCTAGACTCAACATTCAATGAATGAATCCACACCTGTTCCCTCTCTCTTATAGATTTTAGAAGGGCATACTAGGGTTTACGAAAATTGGTTTTCATGTAACTCAAACTCAAAAATAGAATTTTCTTTATCATAAGTCAAACTTGTAAATAGGATTTACTAAAAAAAAACAAACTGAATTTTATTTTTATTTTGATTATCTACTCTTAACGAGTGGCACATTCCTCTAAGATCAGCTAGTGTTGGGGCTTGTATTATCTAAGGCTAGTTGTCAAGCCCATAAATGTTCCCTCCCTTCCCTCTCCTTCTATAACTCAAGAGTGGTGTGCCTCCTTCTTGAGAATTATGATGCACCCTCACTAGATTATACAAGACACAATATAGTGCTACTAAATATGTGCCTAGATTTACTACTATAGAATATTTTTTGAGGTACTTTTACTAAGACTCCTTCTTATCTAGGAAAGTGTTGTCCAAAACACCAAGTTTCTATGAACATCTCAAATTTCTCTTTTGCAAATGGCTTAGTCAAGATATTAATGACTTGTTGATTTGTTGGAATGTATTGTGAAGTGGTACATGATCTCAATATGCTTGGATCAATCATGAAATACTAGATTTTCAAAGAGTTTGTTACAACTCTAATTGTCACAGTAAATCACAGTAACATCCAAAGTCATATTTTTCCTCCTTGAAATAAGTGCTATAGAAGTTTGTTTCTTGCTGAAGTAGGAAACCATACATGATCCTAAATTGAAACAACACCCTTAAATTCTCTTCTTGTTAGTAGCACAATTTGTCTAATCAGAATCTGGAAAAAATTTCAACACCACCTCTCAATTGCCAACATATCTCAATCTAAAATGCACCATTCCCTTAATTACTAGAGCATGCATTTTGCAACAACCCAATGAACCTGCGTGGGCTACACCATGTACTCAAAGTGTTGACTACAAAACAAACACCAAGCCTTGTGTCTACTAAGTACATGAGATAACCTATCGACTGCTTGTACATAGATGGATCAACCAATTCTAAATCAAAATCAACAAAGGACTTTAGATTTTCTACCATAGGAGTAGCCATGGGCTTGTAGTCCATCATATGAAATGTTTTCATCATATTGAATGCATACTTACCTTGTCCAAGGAAAACTTTACTTGGAATTTGCCACATCTTCAGACCCAAAATGTAGTGCATCAAGCTAATGTCCTTCATGTCAAATTTTCTTATCAACTCTACCTTACACCATTCTATGGGTTTCTTTGAATTGCATGTAAGTATAAGATTGTTTATGTATACATGACTAAAACAAGTAGATTAGAATGATCAATCAAATAGTAAAGATTAGAATCTGCATCTTTCTTAGTGATATCCAAACCTAAAATATGCTCACTGATTCTAGAGTACCATGCATGTGGTGCTTGTTTCAATTCATAAAGGGTCGTATTCAACTTGCAAACATGGGTCTCACACCCATGCACCTTAAATCCTTTTTCTTGGTTTATGTATATCTTCTCCTTAATCAATCCATTAAGAAATGATTTCTTTACATCCATTTGATATAAAATCCAATCAATGATTGGTGTTAAAGACATAATAAATCTCACAGAGGTATACTTGGCAATGTGGGAAAAATTCTCTTCATAGTCAACTCCCTCTTTCTGGTAGAACCCTCCAACCACAAACTGAGCTTTGTATTTCTCTATGTTTTTATTTGCTACATGCTTAACCTTGTATAAACACCTAGATTCAATTACTAACTTTTCCTCTGTTCTAGGCACCATCTCCCACACAACATTCTTCATGATGGAGTTGTACTGCTCCATCATTTCATTTTTCCATACCTACTTCCACGTTGCCTCCTCATAACTAGAAGGTTTTGTATCAATAATGAAAGGCATCATTGTAACATAACTAGGGAACTTTTTGGGAGGATGGTAGACTAGAAAGGAATATGGGGCACCAAATTTCTTTGTTGCCTCTTGCAATGTCTAGGTGATCCATCTAGGCTTTCTTATTGAACTAGAAGGTAAAGAGGTAGCCCTTATACCTTCGAAAACTTTCTCATCTGAATCTATTTTTCTTATTTTTGTATATCTATTTTTGGGACATCAATCTCTTCTACCTTCATGGTCACTGCTAGAGTTTCTTGAGACTTAGAGGACCATGCATTCTCATCAAACTTGACATCTATGCTCACAACTACCTTCCATTGATATGGAATGTAGACTCTGTAATATTTTGAGGTCTCAATATAACCTACAAATATGCCCTTCAAACTAGAAGGTTACAACTTGGTCCATTTCTCATTAGGAATATGAATTTAGACAGGACAACCAAAATCACAAAGATGTGACACCCAAGGCTTCTTGCTTGTGAATTCCTCCTCTGGCACCTTGTCCTTCAAAAATCTATGAGGAAACTTGTTTAGAATACCTAGACAACTTTAAGACATGGTTCTTCCCAAAGATACATGGGCATATCCATATCATGAATCATGGATTTGATTGTTTCTATGATATATATGTCCTTCCTTTTTGCAACCCCATTCTGCCAAGGGTTGTAGGGAATTTTCAACTCCTTCTTGATCCCTACTTCCCTGCAAAAGGTATCAAACTACTTGGAGGTATGCTCCTCTCCATTTTTATATCTTAACACCTTAATCTTCTTACCTTCTTTTTTCCACAAAAGTCTTAAACTCTTGAAACTTCTTGAAGACCTCATCTTTGGACTTCATGAAGTAAGTATAGGACTTCCTAGAAGAATCATGAATAAAATATACATGGTAGATGTTACTTTATAAGGAAGTTGAAGACATGGGTCCACATACATTTCAGTGGATTAGGTCAAGAATCTCTCTTGACCTATGCTTGCTACTAGGAAAAACAACCTTCACACGCTTTCCAAGTGCACATACCTTTCACACTCCTTTCTCCTCAATGTTGAATTTTGGAAATCCCTAGACCATGTTCTTCAAGATTGATAACACTTCATAATGCAAGTGACCTAGTCTCTTGTGCCAAATTTCACACAAGTTATCATATTCATGCACTAAATCTCTCACATGATAGTACTGTAATATGTATAGAGCACCCTCATGAACACCTCTGGTCAACACCTGACTAGGATCCGAGCATATATTTTGGATGAGGACTTTCTAATCATCAAAATCAGCCATATATGTGATATCTTTCATCACTAAAAAAGAAAGGAGATTTTTAGTTAATCCAGGTATGTACAAGATACTAGTAAGCTCAAGGATATCACTTGATGGCATCTGGAATGAGATGGATCCCACTCCTACAACTGGATACATGGAATCATCACCTAGATCCACTTGCATGCTTTCCTCCTAGTCTAGAAGTTTTCTAAACTTGGCCCTCTTGTTAGATGTCACATGTTTGGAGGCTCAACTATATCCACATATTAGATGACACTAGAAATGGTGTTAGATGACATGGATGAGACCATAGAGAAGCGTGTCTCAAGCTTGGATGAAAACTCATCCACTCTATCTGATGCTTCTTCACTCCCTCCTAATTTCTTATGTTATTTCTTCTTTCCCTTCTCCTTCTTCTCATGACACTAAGAATCAAAGTGCGCAAACTTTAAATACTTGAGGCACTTGATGTGGCTAAAGTCCTTCTTTCCCTAGTTAGAGGAATTTGAATCCTCTTTCTTCTCTTTCTGACCCTTTTCAGGTCCTCTTTTCTTGTTTCCCTTATTCATCTTGTTAATGAGGGAAATATTTTTATTCTCCTCCTCCACACCTGGAACATCATCTAGTCTTGTCTCCTCCTAGATGAAGTGATCCCATAGCCTCTAAAAAATGGGAAGTTTTTTTTGAACAAAGACCCTATGGATAGAAGCTTTCCAAGAAGAAAAGAACCAATTTAATGTAATGGGTACTATCTCTTCACACTTTCCCTCCTCTCCAACTGTTGCAAGTTGATCATGGAGTTTGGCAATCTCAATCAAGTAGGAAGCTACAATATCTATCTTGCTCATCCAAATGTCTCTAAGCTTATTCCTCAATAACATGTTCCAATTGATGTTCCCACTCTGGTAGAGGAGTGAATAGAGTGTTAAGCATGTCCTTTCACATGGTCTTTCTGGCAATGTGAGGTACTGAATGATCATTCACAGAGTCAAGGATGACTCATTTGACCTAGACCATCTTTTGTTTATGTTTTTCCAACAATAATGGATCAATAGGATTTACAACTATTTTTTCAACAAAGTCCGACACATCCTACTCCTCCAACCACATATTTGCTTGACACTTTGATGCAGAAGCATCCTTGGGCTCATGCAATGAACATCAAATATTTTCTTTAACCTGCATTCACTATTGTTTAGTTACTTATCTTAGTAGGAGGAATAAACATGCCACTATTACTATAGAATTGATGCATGCTACATAAATGCTAAAAGAAAAGTACCTAAAATTTAAATTGGGATATTCAACAGGAGATGGACCACAAGTTATGCTAGGAATATGTAGAGATAGCTTGGGAGGAGGTGAAGAGTTACAAACACTGTCGGGATACCATGCGAGTTGAATATTTTTAGAGAAAATTATAAATCTATTGAACTATCAAAGCAGAGGAGTTCCAATAGTTTTTTACAATAAAAGAGAAGGTTTAGCTCCTAATCTACAACATAGAAGAAGAGAGTGAATATTGGATCATGCTCGAGGGATTCTAATATTTCTGGATATTCTGATCACACTACTCTGAATATTCTGAATTGTGGAGAAACTAATACCTCCATATTGTAATGCATAGGTTGAATTGATGTATTGTTAAATAAAGAGTTATATTCTATCCATTTCCTTTTGTTTCCTATTATTTACATTATTACTTATGTCATATTTTTTTTTGTAGAATTTACATGCTATGATTTCTTAAGTACTTGCTACTTCCATAGTTGTTGCACTCTAATAGAAATAATCTAGTTCTGCAACAAGTTAAAAAATTACAAAACTTGTTGGTGCATCAAGTGGTGTCATAGAAATGCTCAACTTCGATTGATAATTTGCAGAAGTATCATAACTAATTCTCTCTTGAGAGTTGGGTTCTGCGAGATCATTTCTTGTGCAACCATTGTAGCAAGGAGACTTAAAGAGGGTTGTTTAAACTTGTTTCTGTTGAAAGATGAGTGGCAAGAGGCAATGACGAAAGAAAGGAATGTGAATGGTAGTCTCGTTGAGGACTACAAGAAAATTCCTAAGGATGTTATCGCGAAGAGGAGCAGGTCGAGGAGGTGCAAGGAATCATGAATTGGAGGAATTGAGAAGGATAATTGAAGAGTTAGAGAAAAAATAAATTGGAGATGTTGGAGTTGTAGAGGATCCATAATTAGAAGATGAGATAGAGGAAGAATGAAATGTTGATGAAAGAGACCCAGCTGAGTGTTTGATCTCATTTATAAAGGATAGAGGTAATGCAAGGGTGGAAGTTTCTTACCACAATGGTTGTCTTAAAGTAGATACTCTTGTAGATTGGATAGGAGAGCTCCAAAGATAATTTGAGTATGAGAATGTCCAATACCCCAATAGAGTTTGTTTTGAAATAACGAAGTTGAAATGGAATGATGCACTCTACTGGGATGTTGTGCAGAAAGACAAAGTGGACAAAAAATATGAGAAGATAAATACCTGGAAGAAAATGGTGAGTAAGATTAAAGAGAAGTTCTTGTCTGTCGATTACTAGAAAAGTTTGTGTAGACAAGCTCAAAAAAAAGTTTGTGTAGACAAGCACAAAATTTGAAACATAAAGAGACATTTGTGAGGAAGTATACAAAATAATTCTTCAAATTGTCACTCAAATCAGGACTTAAAGAGCCAAAGTATAAAAGGGTAGCAAGGTATGTGTATCATCTCTCACTTAGCGCTCTAGACCTTCATTTAAAGCTAGCAAACAAATGATGTTTTTATATTTGGTTAGTAGTAGATTCCAGCATCACGCTTTAAGCCGAAAATAAGTATCTTACTACATGCATTAGGAATGCAAGGAAGCTAAACTTCCTGTTGGGGAGGCGTGACGTGAATGAAACTAGAGGACACGATGTGAATTTAGATAGCAGTCATGATGGGAACTTAAATATAAGACTCAACGCTATGAATTCGGATGGCAGAGATATAATAAATGGTGCGACTTCAAATAGTGATGCAAGTTCAAATAGAACGACTTCAAATAATGATGCATTTTCAAATAGCAAAAACAACACGACTTCAAATGATGACGCGTTTTCAAATAGAAGAAACATGAGAAAGGTTTTCAACATATCCTCTCACCAACTGGAGGAGGATGAAATGAATGTTCTACAGAAATGACTCAACTTTGCACTTGCCCCTAGGACAATCCCGATTGAAAACCTAATCTATAGCATAGAAGAGGGCATTTAGTCATTGGTGGAAGAAGACAAGGAAAGTATTAAACAGGACTGTAATGTAATTTTGAGAATAGCAAAGCCTCCAAAGAGCAACAAAGAAGAATACATTTCCCTGAAGAACTTGAGAAGCAACCCAGAGCTTGTGATCTTAAATGTAGATAAAGGCGGTGCCATGGTAAGTATGAACAGTGAAGACTATAAAACAAATATGATAGAGAACCTTAACTAAGTGGCAGCTATAGGAAACTCGCCAGCAACATGATAGCTAGAATAACCGAGGTCAAAAAGGTTATAATAGATTCCAATTTAGATGAATTAACCAAGAAGCATTTGCTTTCGAGCTGTGAGATAGCTCCAAGAATTTATGGTCGCCCAAAGATCCATAAGGAAGGAATCCCCCTTAGACCGATTGCCAAAACAATTGGTTCTCCCTCCTATCAACTAGCAAAATATATGTGGCAAAAAATTCTAGGCCCCTTAGTTGGCAACACAGACTCATTCATCAAGGATTCCTCTGACTTCATAAGGATCATAAAGAATGAAAGACTGGAACCTAGCGATATCATCATCAGCTTTGATGTGGTTTCTCTCTTCACCAAAATACCCCTTGATGAAGCTATCCAAATTATTAAGGAGTGCACGGACCCTCAAACCTCCAAACTAGTAGAAGTTTGCCTTCGATCAACCTTCTTTACCTTCCAAGGAGTATTCTATGAATGAACTAGCGACGCAGCACTGGGGTCCCCTTTGTCCCCCATTATTGTGAGCTTGTTCATGTAAAAATTTGAAAATAGGATGTTGGACACATACCCCCTAAAGAAAAAAAGATGGAAGTGTTACGTTGACGACACCAATGTGATATCGCCTTATGGGAAAGAAGAAATTAACAAATTCCTTGAACACCTGAATAGCCTATTAGAGGACATCAAGTTCACAATGGAACTAGAAGAGGACAATAGCATTCCATTTTTGGATGTATTGATTCACAGAAAATAAGATGGAAGTCTTGTCCATCAAGTTTATAGGAGGGAAACACATACTTAAAGCTATTTGCATACAAGCTCTCATCACCATCCCATTCACAAAATTTGAGTTCTGAATACCCTAGCCATGCGGGCTATCAAAATATGTGATGAAGAACACCTAGAACAAGAGAAATATCACCTTATTAAGGTGTTCAATAGCATAAGATGCAAGAATAAGGGCATCAGAAGGGAAATAAGCATATCCATGGAAAATGAAGGAGGAGAGTTGCATTCCAAAGATAGTCACCCTAGCAATATAGATCACCTCCCCTACATCAAAGAAGTCACTGACAGGATTTCCAAAGTCTTAAGGAAGAAAGAGATCATGACCTCTTTCAATCCCATAGAAGCCATAAGGAAAAAGATGAGATTAGTAAAAGAAAAATCCGACCATCGCCAATATAAAGGAATCTATAAGGTGGAATGTTCATGTGAAAAATGTTATATCGGAGAAATAGGATGATCTTTCGAAGTTAGTATTAAAGATCATTGAGTTGATATAAGGAGGGAACGCATACGTAAATCAGCATTAGCAGAACATTCCAATAGTAATAAACGTCATATGTGATTGGAAGACACCAAAATCCTCGCTAACGAAGAGCACTACTTCAAATGTAGAATCAGGGAAGCCATAGAAATCATCAAACACACCAACAACCTTAACATAGATGGAGGGTTGGAGATCAGTGAAAGTTGACTTTCGTTGATCCACAATATAATAAACAATTAATTTTAGTAAACTCTCTCTCTTCCTTTCTCCTTTTTGTATTGTTGTGCTTACTTCCCCTTTGCCCCTATTAGATTGCTCTCTCTTTCTTTATCTTTGATTGTTTCCTACACTCTTTGTGTTTCTTATGTTCTTCCTTCTTATTTTTCTTAAGTTTTCTTCCTTAGCTTTTCCCCTTTTATTTTCTTTATTTCTCAATAGGTTGCTCTCTCTTTCCTTATCTTTAGTTGTTTCATAAACTCTTTGTGTTTCTTATATTCTTCCTTCTTATTTTTCTTAAGTTTTCTTCCTTATTATGTTCAAAGCTTTCCCCCTTTTATTTCCTTTATTTCTCATTTCTTAGCTTTCATTTTTTTGGCTACTTCTTTCTTTTAATGTTTTGCTTTGTTTGCCTTTTTATATGTTGATCTTTTGATTGTTATAGCTTAGTTAATTTAACCTATTATAATAATACTTGAAACCCTTGTTATTTTTAATAAAATGAATAATGTTACCTATTATAATAATATATATAATAACCTTTTAATACTATACTATTATTAATAATATTATTATAATACTATTTATAATAAACTTTTATACTATTATACCACTAGTAATACTTTTAATACCATATTTTATTACTATATTACTATCAATTACTTTTAAATATTATATTTAGTAATATTATAATATTACTAATATTATTTACACTATTGTGATACTATTTATAACAAATTTTTAAATACCATTATTATTAACACTTTTAATAACAATAACAATCTATTATAACACGATTACATAATAGTACTATTATTATTAATACTTTTAACAATCTATTATAACACAATTACATAATATTATTGTTCTACTATTAATAATAATATTTACATTTTTGCTAATACAATTAGGATGTTATTTATAACATTATTTTTATACTGTTATTATTAAAACTTATTCTATTATTTTATTCTCAACGTTGTTAGCTTTCTAGGGTTGTAGTTTCATCTCTTGATGTATTTATTGTTAGATGGTCATTTTCTCCTATTTGATGATTTTGTCCTAATGATAGATCTGATTGACTACTAAAAAATGAACATTGTGGATTTTTCGAGCAATCTCGATAACAACTTCCACCACAAAAATATCAAAACCCTAATCACAAAATATACCAAAAAGTAAACCATATGAACATGCCACATCATCTAACACACTTGTACCTCCCAAAACATATCACAATGACATGATATTGAAATTTTTTCAAAAATAATACCATGTGACTATTGTCCCAAAATATGAATCAAATATAAAAAGTAGAAATGTCATCATAGAAACTTATATAAATAAAAAATAATATTTGTTTTCTGATGTTGCCTCTCTTTGTCTACTTCCCTCTAAAAGAGCAGGCCTGTGCTTAAGTAAGTCTTGATCAACATACTTCTTTTCTTTCACTTTCTCAATATCAACGTGCATGTCCTTACTTTATGTTTGAAGCTGAGGTTGTTTTGAGTGTACCGATGAGGCTTCAAATGATTCAGAGCTTGGGGAATTTGTAGGTTGTTTACCTTTTTCCAATTAAGGTTTAGTTGGAAGTACTTTATAATTTCTAAGAACTTGGATAGAATGGGCCATAGAAGCAACAAAAGAAACACGAGGCATAGAGTGCATAGGAGGTGTTGGTGGTAATGGGACATTAGGCCAATGGACTATATTGGAAGGAGGATTTGCAGGAATTTTCTCCCATCTATCATTGGCTAGCTACATAGGAGGTTTGGGAAAATCATAAATACTTGGATGAGGTTTCAATGGAGGAGCAATAGGTTCTTGAGGTGGAGGCAAGCCAAAGTTTCCTACAAAGTTCAAGTAGTCAGTTTGCACTAGCTGATTGAACTCTTCATAGTTGGCATCAAAGTGTATTGAGAATCTCATTCTTTTAGTTCTTCTTTGCTGCCCAAAAAGATTAGGCACTCTTCCTCTTTGACCCCTATTTCCTTTGTTTCCATTGCAATTACTTTCGCGGCTGAAAAAACTCATCTATATGCCATCATTAAAAAAATAGTGAAAAATACTCAAAGCAAGTTACAAACTAAGCATGATAAACATCAATTACAATTTGTTAAACATGATTTAGTTACAGCTTTGAGTTGCACAATCATTAAGCATTTAAGGAAGAGAAGAATGGAAAAAATGAGAAAAAAGGGAAGAAAATCCATAACTCTACTATCATCCAACATTCCATTTCATATTTAAAAATATGATCATGAAAAACTTCTTTAAAACACCTTTGTATATAAACAATTGTCTT
>JASDQU010195518.1:8882-19557 GCA_032191745.1 Picea mariana | reverse complement strand
TTAATAGTGCTCTTCTAGACTTCTCTGGTCCGGGCTGCACAACTTTAGAAACCAGATCTGCCAGGATGGAGATTTACAACCCGGTCTTCTTTTCAACGACTTGCTCCTTCACGCAGCGTTGCACAAAAATCGATCGGCCGCTCCTTTAATTCAGCAAATGGAGTGCTCTCAAAAAACAAGTGCACGCGCCTCTCTACGCAACAACTATCTGGCTCTATCACGAGCCTCTCCACGCAGCATGCAAGGGAACGAATCGCAGTCCCGTAGTCGCGCGCCTCTCTCTTCCCTCACGATCTGATACCAAGATAAAATGCAAACAAGCACGGTGAGGCTACGCTCACTTCTTGATATTAAACGAAGACGGATTACATCCTTATATAGGAAAAGACTCTCTCGAGTCTACATGCAAACCAAAAGACAACTAGACAACTGACTCTTAACTCTTCTAACTAGCGCTTATAACACACGCTTATTACTGCTGCTAACAACTAGATAACATCTCCATTACTTCCAAGTGACAGGACATTCAAGCTGCCAAATCCCATGTATTACGTTGCCTGAAAGTATGTGATGCGTCCTGTCAGTCTTGTTGGAATGGTCCACCACATTTTACGCAAAGTCTTAGCATAACATTGTCTAATTATCTCTTTAATACACTCCAGCTTATCCTTTACGTGCCTGCTTCGTTTTGGAATGCAAGTTTCCTACATTTTCCCAATTTTGAAGTTTTTAAATATATTGTAAAAGGTGTTGTTTAAATATTTGAATTCAGTTAAATATATTTGGTTGAAATTATTATTTTATTTTATTTAAATTGTATTTTTAAATGTATAAATAGATTTAACAATCTGAAAAACCTTAAAAACATTCTAAATATATGGTTTTAATTACTTAAATATAATTTTGTAAAAATAAAATTAATAAAAATTATATCTTTAAAAATTTCAAAAAATCTAATTTTTAAAAACTAAATTTATAATTTTTATTTTATTATAAAGTAAAAAACACCATTTAAAACATTATACATAATGAAAATCACATTTTAAATATATATGTTCAAAATTTTGCCAATATAAAATTATAATGTTCTTCAACATCTTCAACATCTGTAAAGATTGTATTTCATTTTTTACTGTATTTGCGTCTTTCTCCCATATATGAACAGGGAATTTTTACTCTACTCTTTTATTTTTACTTGGTCTATGTGTAAATTGAAATTAACTTCGCATCTTTATTACACAATGATAATTTATAATTTTTTTATGATTTATATTTTTTTAGATTTCATTAGTCAAATTGTTTGGTAGAGAGATCCTTTATCCCACAAACAAAAAAATCTCATTTGACTTTAAAAATAGATTATTATTATTATTATTAAATAATTTAAACCACCTCATGATTTATTCACACAAGTTATTGATTTATTTACACAAGTTATTGTATAAATGTGTTTCTATATAAAAATAGTTTTTGAATTCTTACATCTTTAACAATTATTTAAAGAGAGTATTGATCATAGCAAGGTTACCTTTTTTTCTTAATCAAAACACTTTTATATTAAATTTTTATGCAATAATGCTTTAATACTTGATATTTAAAAAAAGGTTAATTTCTTTTTCAATTGTATTTGCATCTAAAATTAAACATAAGTATTTTTTATTTTCAAAAATAGAAAATTACATATTTAATTTATTTTAAATAAAATTAAAATGTATTTTAAAAAAATAATTGAAATATTTCATTATAAATTTAATATTATTAATGTATTTTATTTGTTTCATCTAATAAAGTTAAATGGAATAATCTATTTAACTTAAAAATAAAATTATTGTGTAAATTTATGTGAATTTAATAATATTAAGAAAAATCTTCATAATAAAATTTTAAAAAATTATAGAAGGGAGGGAGAGACGATGGAGCAAGAGAAAGGAGTTGATTAGGGTTTTGGAGATGTTAGAAGTGGTAAGGGTCTAGTTTAGAAGTTTTTAGGGTGGAAATAATGGGGATTAAGGGTCTTGATCTAATGGAAGCAACTAAGATGTATAAAAGTAAAAAATCATTTAAGGATGAGGTAAATGGAGGGAACAACAAGCCACGAGATGACGTCCCTATGGAAGGGATATTCCAAAGCAATAAAATACATGACCAACCTGCAAATGAAATAGGTACGTACGAGCAATAAGCTTGACAAAAAATTAAAGAATGGATGTTTGGCTAAAACAATGGAGAACCTGACGTATGAGGTTACCTCACCGTTGGTGAGAGACTATATTTATTATATGAAAGACCATGCAATCATTGGAAAATTCATGGGGATCTGTCCCTCGGAAAAGGCGTTACTAGTGTGGATAAAATTGATATGGAAAGTCAAAGGTAACGTAACCTTAAAACTCATCCAAGGGATTTTTTACAGCAATATTCACCTGCTAGGAGGACATAAATACGATCTTTGATGAAGGCCCGTATTTCTTTAACTCCACAGGGATCCACCTTAGGAACTCGTCAGAGCATTTTCCCCCAGAAAATGAAGACTTCACAGTCACCCCAGTTTGAATCTTGTTTTACTCCCTACCCCATGAGTTATCACATATAGAAACCATGGAAGGAATAGGAAACACGTTTGGTTATTTTGTCAAAATCTCATAGATAAAAAAAGTAGCCAAGTATACATTATATACAAGAATGTGCATCTACATGAATGTGGGAACAACACTACTGGAATCAATCTCTATATCATTCCAACGTGAAGAGTGGGTCCAAACCATAGACTATGAGCATATCTTGTTCAGATGCCGAAAATGTCACGAAAATGGGAACCTATTCAGAATCTGTCATTAAAATATAACCCATACAAACAACAAAGGCAAGGAGGAGAAGGAAACAAAAGGATTCGTAAAGACCCACAATAAAACATAGGTGGGATGTAGAGGAAATGAGAATCCATGGGATGGGGCTAGGAAAGATGAAAATAGCTTCCTGATCTTAAAAAAAAAAGAAGACTTGGACAAAGCACAAGAAGGAAATAACTAAGGGACAGAGGAAGAGAAACTCAACCAGTCAAACACCAAGGACAAGCAGGAGTACATACAAAAATGCAAATGAATAGAGTCCAGCACGAAAAACCTAGGATAGGAGACAAGAGTAATCTAGATATAAGAGTTGGAGGCTCCAGAAGACTTCGAAGAAGAAATAGAGGAGGACCACAACCAAGCATCAAAATCAAAAGATATGGAATGGGACATCCAAGTGCTTATTATGATCCATGGGGAGAAAGAGATTAATAGTATGCAAGTGGGACAACTTCGTCAGCTCCAAGGAGAACTACTCAAATGAAATATAAATGAAAAAATGAAGGATAACCCACCCTCCTCTTCAGGGAATCTAGGAATAAAATAAAACCCACTAAAGAAAACTAAGAAAAAAGGAGGGGGTGAGAGGAAAAAAGGTTGAAATCCCCATAAGAAAGTTTTCGAAGAAACTATCACTCTTCTTATCGACTCAGGATAGGTAGTGGGACTACTTGACAAGTACTTCCTACCCCAATCCAAAAGTTTAATATGAAGATATTCTCATGGAACATCAGGGGTCTTAATTCCATTTCGAAACAAAAAATCCTTAGAACTAAAATAAAAAAATAAAAAAATATGGATCTAGTAATGTTGCAAGAAACCAAGTGCAATAGGAAAAGTAGGGAGCTAATAGCTAGGAGGATCTAGAAACCCAGTGACTTCAAATGCTATGAGGTAGATGGGGCCTTCAACGGGTTTTCCTTCCAGTGGAACCCGAGAAAACTCAAAGTGGAGTTGATATCCCGATCTAAAAGGATAATAACCATATCCTACAAGACCCTAATATTGACGGAACATGGGATAGTTACTCAGGTCTATGGACCCCAATCCCCGGCTGACAAGAGAGAATTCTTGAGACAACTCTCAAATTTAGGAATAAGCATGAAGGAGAAACAATGGATAGTTGGAGGGGAATTCAATATGATAACCTCCTTACAAGATAAGAAAGGGGGCATTGGTTGCATGAACTATGAAGACCAAACATTCAAATAAGTAATTGATCAATTGTGCCTGATAAACATCATCATGTTAGAAGGTCGGCTTACCTAGAGTAATAAAAGAAGAGGAAAGCATTACATTGCCGAAATACTCAACATATTCCTGGTTTAAAAAACCTTATACCAAACTAGGTAAGAAGTAGGGGAGAGATACGACCTATTTACGGATTTGACCATTGGCCCATTTTTTCAAATGGTTGGATGTGTTATTTCCCCACCCCAAACCAATCAGATTCGAGAAATTCCAGACCCAACACCCAAAATTCATGCAAACAATAAAAGAGTGGTAGGGAGAGGACCAAAACATGTATGGAACAAAGATGTATCAGTTCCAACATAAGTTGAGAAATATCAAAACTAGCCTAAAGAAGTTGAATAAATAGGTATTCGCGAAAATCCAGGAAGCAAAAATAAACTTGAAGGTGGAGATGGAATGAGTGCAGGGCCAAATCAGCCAGGAAGGTCAGTCAACATAACTACAACATATGGAATCGATCCTTAGAAGGGAGTTGGATGAAAGAGACCAACAAGAAGAAATAATGTTTCGACAGAAATCCAAGATGCTCTAGCTCAAAAAGAGATATAAGAATACCAAATTCCAGAATTGGATTCACTCTTAGAATGACTCAAATATAAATTTTCAAAAGTAATATTGCTAAAAAAAACATACCCATAAAAACTCCAAAAAATCAAACATTTAAACTAAACTTATTTAAAAAAACTAAATTTATAGTATTTATTTTATTATAAAGTAAAAATCACCATGAAAAACATTATACATAATAAAAATCGCATACTTTAAATATATATGTTCAAAATTTTGCCAATACAAAATTATAACATACTTAAAAAATAGAAAATTACATATTTAATTTATTTTAAATAAAATTAAAATGTATTTAAAAAATTAATTTTAAAGTAAAAAATTATTGAAATCTTTCATTATAAATTTAATAATACTAATTTATTTTATTTGTTTAATATAATAAAGCTAAATGGAATAATCTATTTAATTTAAAAATAAAATTATTGTGTAAATTTATGTGAATTTAACAATATTAAGAAAAAACTTCATAATAAAATTTCAAAAAACTATGGAAGGGAGGGAGAGACGATGGAGCAAGAGAAAGGAGTTGGTTAGGGTTTTGGAGAAGTTTCAAGTGGTAAGGGTCTGGTTTAGAAGTTGTAATAATTTGGATAAAGGGTTTTGATGTTACTGTGGAAAGAGCTAAGACACATGAAAGTAAAAAATCATTTAAGGANGATAAATGTAGGGAACAACAAGCCGCAAGATGATGTTCTTATCGAAGGGATATTCCAAAGGAAGAAAAGAATGATCAACCTGCAAATGAAATAGGTATGAGCAACGAGCCTGAAAAAAATTAAAGAATGGATGTTTGGTTAAAACAACGGAGAATCATTGGAAAATGCACGGGGATCTATTGGAAAAGGCATTACTAGTGTGGATATAGTCAATATGGAAATTCAAAGGTGAAATAAGCTTAAAACTTGGGTCCAAGGGATTTTTTATGCAAGATTCACCTACTTGGAGGACAAAAATACAATCTTCGATGAAGGCCCATATTTATTAAACTTTGTGGGTCTCCACCTAAAGTATTGGTCAGAGCATTTTTTCCTAGAAAATGAGGACTTCACAGTTGCCCCAGTTTGGATCAGACTTTACTCCCTTCCCCGGGAGTTATCACATCTAGAAACCATGGAAGGAATATGAAACATATTGGGTTCTTTTGTCAAAGTCTCAGAGATAAAAAAAAAGTAGCCAAGTATACATCCTATGCAAGAATATGCATCTACATGAATGTGGAAACAACACTACTAGAATCAATCTATATATCATTCCAAGGAGAATAATGGGTCCAATCCATAGACTATGAGCATATCTTGTTCAGATGTAGGAAATGTCATGGAAATGGGAACCTATTCAAAGACTTCCCTCAGAACATAACCCGGACAAACAACAAAGGAAAGGAGGATAAGGACACAAAAGGATTCATAAAGACCCCCAATAAAAGAAAGGTGGGATGTAGATGAAATGAGAATCTAGGGGATGGGGCTAGGAAAGATGAAAATAGCTT
Organism: Picea mariana; assembly: GCA_032191745.1. Taxonomy (NCBI): domain Eukaryota; kingdom Viridiplantae; phylum Streptophyta; class Pinopsida; order Pinales; family Pinaceae; genus Picea; species Picea mariana. Next base: position 13,395 of record JASDQU010195518.1, on the reverse strand, counting down.
CCATATATAAACTTAAAAAGAAGACCTGAACGAAAAACAAGATGGAAAGAACCAAGGGAAAGAGAAAGAACAACCCAACCAGTCAAACATTGAGGCCAAGTAGGAGGACATACAAAAATGCAGACGAATAGAGTCCAACACGAAAAACCTAGGAAAGGAGACGAGAGAAATCTAGATGCAAGAGTTGGAAGCTCCAGAACACTTCAAAGAAGAAATAGAGAAGGAGGACCAAAACCAGGCATCATAATTAGAATATATGGAAGTGGACATCCAAGCACTGATTAAGATCCATGGGGAGAAAGAGATTAATAGTTTGTAGGTGGGAAAACTCTGTTGACTCCAAAGATAAATACTCAAAAGGTAGAGCAAAGAACAAATGCAGGACAACCCAGCCTCCTCTTCAAGCTAGGAATAAAATAAAACCCACTAAATAACACTAAGAAACAAGAAGGGGATGAGTGGAAAAAACATTAAAAGCCCCATAAGCAAGTTCTCAAAGAAACCAATGCTCTTCTTATCGAATGAAGATAGGTAGTGGGACTACTGGACAGGTACTTCCTACCCCAATCCAAAAGTTTAATATGAAGATATTATCATGGAATATTAGGGGTCTTAATTCCATTTCCAAACACAAAATCCTTAGGACTAAACTAAAACAATAAAATATGTATCTAGTAATGTTGCAAGAAACCAAGTGCAATAGGAAAAGTATGGAGCTAATAGCGAGGAGGATATAGAAACCATATGAATTCATATGCTTTGAAGAAGATGGGGCCTGTGATGGGTTTTCCTTGCTGTGGAACCTAATCAAACTCAAAGTGGAGTTGATATCCCAATCTAAAAGGATAATAACGATATCCTACAAGATCCTAGGTTGGACAGAACATGGGATAGTTACTCAGGTCTACGGACCCCAATCCCCTACTAACAAGAGATAACTCTTGAGAGAGATCTCAAATTTAGGAATAAGCATGAAGGAGAAACAATGTATAGTTGGAGGGGACTTCAATATGATAACCTCTTTAGAAGATAAGAAAGGGGGTATTGGTTGCATGAACTTTGAGGACCAAACATTCAAAGAATTAATTGATCAATTGTGCCTAATAGACATCATCTCGTCAGAAGGTCGATTTACCTGGATTAATAAAAGAGGAGGGAAGAATCACATTGTTGAAAGACTCGACATATTCCTGTTTTCAAAAACCCTATACCAAACTAGGTAAGAAGTAGGCGGATAGATCTAACCTATTTACGGATTTGACCATTGTCCCATTTCTTTTAAATGGTTGGACTGGCTCTTCCCCCACCCCAAACCATTCAGATTTGAGAAATTATGGACCCAACACCCAGAATTCATGCAAAAATTAAAAGAGTGGTGGGGAGAGGAGAAAAATATGTATGGAACACAAATGTACCAGTTCCAACAGAAGTTGAGACAATCAAAACTATCCTAAAGAAGTTGAATAAATAAATCTTTGGGAACATCCAGAAAGAAAAATGAAACTTGGAGGTGGAGATGGAACGAGTCCATGGCAATATAACCCAAGAAAGTCAGTCATTAGAACTACAACATTTGGAATCAATCTTTAGAAGGGATTTGGATGAAAGAGACCAACAAGAGGAAATAAGGTTTCTATAGAAATCCAGGATGCTCTGGCTCAAAGAAGAAGATAATAATACAAAATTCTTCCATAATTCCCTCCTACAGTGTAGGAACCAGAATTTGATTCACTCTTTGAAAATAGAAGAAGGGGTGATGGTGGAAAGGCAAGAAGACATTGAACAGAGTCTCGGAAATTATGATTTCTGAGCCCCCTCAATATAGTAGGGAAACCACTAACCTTATCAAAAAAGATATTCCAAAGATGGTCTCTGAAGATCACAACATAATCCTTTTGAGAGAGGTGACTCTAGTGGACGTGGAAGCGATTGTGAAAGAAATGCCATAGGGGAAGGCTCTTGGGATGAATGGTTTCACAGTAGATTTCTTCTAATATTATTGGAGTATTATTGGCAAAGATATTTGGGAATCAGTGGAAGAATATAGGACCTCTAAAACAGTCTTGAAATCCTTCATTGAAACCCTCCTAGATTTGATCCCAAAGGAAAAGGAAGCTAACTTGGTAGATAAGTATAGACTTATTTCCTTATGCAATTTTTTGTACAGAATTATTACAAAAATCATTGCTAATATACTGAAGCCTATCCTACAGGAAATTATCTCCCAAAAATAAAGGGGTTTCATAGAACATAGGAAAATTATGGATGGTATTGTAGTTTCCCAAGAAACCATACACTCTTTGCAAACTGGGAAAAAATCTTGGATGCTCCTAAAGCTTGGTCTGTCTAATATTATGATAGAATAAATTGGGACTTTTTAAGATCCATTCTAGGAGATTTGGTCTTCAATCCTTCCTTGATGAAGTCCCTTGATCGTGTCTTTTCGACAAAGTATTTCATGAAGTCACATAATTGTACCTGGGAAGTCAGAATTTGTATCTTTTTTCTTTCTTTCCCTTCATCAATTTCATATGCGACATATTTAAAGATTTGCAAGGACACTTCCTTCCTCCCCAATTCATACTCATCACTTACATGGATGCACTTGCTCAGTAATGTCATTCCACCACACCTAGGGAATGTCCCATCTAAGAAATATTTTTGCTAAAATGTACAACCCTTTGGCCTTGTACACAAGATGTTTTGATTAAAGTCTCTAGATGATGACGACGGCAATATAATTCATCATTCCAACACAAGAGTGTTATGCAATACAAATAATATGCATCTATGTGTGTGTGTCATAATAATAACCATACTCAATGTGATATGTACAACAACATGTGTTATGAATTTTGTTTATTCGAACATACCAAGGCTTGCATTTATGGAAAGATCTTTGGCCCAATTTAAGTGCATTATGCACTATCCTGAATCTGTCATACAATTCTTTCTATGTAATGTCAAGAAAGTGTTTAATATGGGGTTCATGATCCCTAGATCCCCTTCTCAATTTTAGTACATCTTTTTGGTTGGAAGAAGGCCTAGTGTTATTATGCCAGAAAGCATGTACTATTCCCTTAAATACTCCAATTAAATTCATTTCAAAAGGAGGTAGCCTACAAGTGAAGGCCCACAAATATGTTGGGCCACCTGTGTCGAGGCTATCACATTTATTAGAATACTTTCCAAGGGTTTTGATATTGCAGTTCATGAGATGAGAGGTTTGTTAGATAAAACAATGTTTTCTTGTTATCTTGCTAACAATTGATTGTGACAAGACATGTTAGGTTGCATTATGGTATTTAGATCGAGATTTCTTATCAATTTTTTGAAAAGAATCCACAAGGTTTCTAACAATATGATGGCTTGTTTATAAAATTTTGACTATTTTAATGCCTAAAATTCTCCTTACAACAGTCAAACTTCTAGATTTTAACAAAGCAAAAAATAATTGATATTTAGCGACATTGGATTTTGGTTCAAAACATTCTTTAATGATTTTAGAAGAATGATAACGAATAGTCTAGTTAGGTAACTTACTTTCAAGTGATGCTAGACCACTCTCATCCACCTAAATGCGTTAGGAGTTATTTATCACACACTACTCAATTTAGGTAGGGACGATGAACCTGTATTCCGACACTCTTGATCTCCATGTTGTGGAGTTAACAACGTTGCAGTTCTTTCTTCTTCAATTACCGAAGGATCAATTCTGGGAGGAGAGTGAACATTCCCATGACTAGTTTTTGGAACATATGACTATCCAATAAGAGTTTGCACCACAATAACTTCTTCACCATAATTTTGTGCATCAATTTCCTCTCTAGTTTCATCCATTGTATAATCATCTCCAAGCAAATCCTCCATCATTTGGTCATCCACAACAACTTTTCTTGATGAGATACTAATTAGAGGTACAATATAAGTCTAAACTAAATTGGTCTCTATTGAACTCTTGTTCTTAGCTTATGGAGATGGAAGAAAAACAATAGGGACATCTATTCTGCTAGAAATTGGATTTCCCTATTTTAAAAGCCTACACATTGAAATACTTAACCTTGCATTTTATCTTTATTAATTTACCTTTTCAATGGGTATTTATTTCCTTGAGGACTTTATATCTCGATTTAGTTGATTCCCCATGTTTAAAGAGAAAAATTGGCTTCCAAGCATACCACAAAATAATTGTCTTGGCATTACACAAGAAGACAGAACTAAAAATTCCAATTACTTTTGGACAAATTTGTTCTAGTATTACACAAGAAGACACAACTAACAATTCCAATTCCAATTGGACAATTTTTTCTTGGTATTACACAAGAAGACACAACTAACAATTCCAATTGGACAAATTTGTTTTAGTATTACACAAGAAGACACAACTAACAATTCCAAATGGAAAAATTTGTCTTGGTATTACACAGGAAGACACATGTAATGTTCCCCAAATTTACCAAATAAAAAAAAATTTCTTAGGGACATTAAATCTCTTTCTCTTCGAACAACTTAT
>JASDQU010195516.1:0-19686 GCA_032191745.1 Picea mariana | reverse complement strand
ATGGGTGCTCACAATATTTTAGTTTAGTGATGTATCCACCATTGAATTTGTTGTCCCAAAAACTTCAACATGTTTCCATTTATTTTTTATGATTAAGTACTTCGTCTCAAAGCCATTTTTTCCATCAAGTTGTTTTTGTTATACTAAGAGCTCGTTTTTTTGTGTTTTCTTCACCATTGATTTTATTTTCATAATCACTTATATGTTGTGGTATTGGTTTCATGTGTGCAAGTGCTCCACCTAGTACCCATTCTTTTGTTTTATACTTTTATTTCTTCATTAGGATCATGGCCATGCGTTTAAGTATACTTATTCAAACTATAATATAGATAGAATAATCCCCATGTATATGTTGCATTTTTTATCTTTTTCATTCTCTAAATATGTCATTAGGACCCACTCTACTAAATATGTATGCCACCTACATGAGTTTTCCCAAGTTAGCACCCTGCTGCATGTTGGAATCCATGCCATTGTTTCCCCATTAGGATTAGGAGTCCATATAGTTTACATCCCAAAGATATCATTATGCTTCCTTCTCATTTTGTTGGTTTTTTCTAAGTACTCACAAGCAATTTGTATCAAATTGGTATATAATAGGGCATGATTCATCACATGTCATTGTCCCTTCACCTCCTCCATACCTTGAAGACCATTTGTATGTTATACCTCCATTCAATATTCCCCCAAGGTTATTTCCATCAGTGCCCCACCCATGGTCATAGCTTCCATTTACTATCATTCATTCCACTCATCTAGGATCAAACCACTTGGTTTCACTCATTCATGGCACCTATTTCTTTTCTTTCAGTGTATCCGTATTCATCCATTATTTTCTTGCACCTATCTTCGACCATTGTAATCATGATTTGTCTTTTATGGTCTTCAATCCTATTTACACTCAAAGTTATAATCAAAAGTCCATTGCATATTTTTTACCATATCTCTTGGTGTTTCATAGTCACTACCCAAGTCATCCTTGTTTGTTATGATTTTCCCAAGTAAATCCTTGATTCCCTTCCTCGGTGATCACCACATTGTGGTTTTTTTTGTTTTGAAAGTGTTATTCATTACTAGTTCTTAGACAATCCTTTCTACTTGGATGCTCTTCTCACTCTCAGCATTATGTTTTCACAACATTTGGGTGAGAAAAACATGGTGTATTTAGACTATATGGTTTTCTCCTAACCTCACATATCATGGGGAAATCATTTTCACTTTAATTTTCCTCACCTATTACATTCAATTAGTCATACTTGGAAACATCATCAATTCATGTATTATCTACATCATGCACCCCATCACATCATGTTATGGGATTTTTGTACCTCACCAAATCTAGTCAAAACCATTAGTTGACCATTTTATGGATGATGGAATTTATCTTATATTTTATACGTGTGTTTCATGGTAAAATTCTCAAAAATTGCATGGACCTATTTAATTCAAAAGTTGGTTAGCTCGCAACTCATAAATGTGTGCATTCTTATTTAGGAAATGTAGTGGGTATGTGTGGACTTGTTTAGAACTCTGTCTTCATAAATGACAATGACTTAGTCTTCCATAATGCACACTAAGTTTATGAAATCTCATTAATACATGAAGGGAGTTCACATGGAAACTACTTCAAGGTTGAGATTATATTATTCACCTGTAAAAAGAGGCCATGGGGATGCATTTAAAAAAAATCAAAAAAGGAGTAAACTTAAGCTTCTAGAGTTCCATTAGAGAGTTTAGGAAACCTTTCTTCCACTCATACATTCCTCACTATTTTCTCACCATCTTTACATTTTCTTATGGCCAACCACAAGGGATATTTCTTTAGTTATCAAGAGAGTTGGAGATCAAGCCTACAAGGAAGAAAAGGACCCTCACAAGGCACACCAAAAATAAGAGGAGGATGAAGTAGAATAAGAAAGAATCCCAAAGAAAACTAGGAGGACATATGCTTTAATTCCCTAATTATGCTTTATATATACCTAATCATGTGTTGTAGATCCATAATTAGGCCACAAATATCCTTAATTAGGACATATGGATACATGTTAGGCCCTAAAGATACAATCAATTCTTGTAACTCCAAAAATAGGCCATGTAGATCCACAATATGGATAAAGGGAACACTCCATGGTTTATAGACTTAAACTAGGGCTTGGGACATAAGGGAAATCATTTTTACACCTACTCCTTCAAATTTGGATTGTATTCCACCCTGAAGAAAAAACGTCCTTTCTACAAAGCATGTATTATATTTTAGGGCCTTGTATATGGCTTCTTAGCCCAAAAAACATTGATAATAAGAAAAATCATTGGTTTTTGGCCCAACCCATGTCACATGCAAAAATTTTGCATGCATCTAAATTCCAATTGCATTCATATACCACTAGTGGATTACATAACATAAAAAGCAACATGTATTAATATTAAATAATATTTTTTGGAAATTTAACCTCCAACTCTACAAACAAGCAATTTTTTGCCTAGCCATAGTCATTTATTGTAGATTCCACCACCAAGCCAAGGTTGTGAGACCACAAGAGAAAATAACTAGCTATTGTTTCTAGTTCACACACATATCCCATCCCATAGTGATTATAAAATAACTAGACTAGACATCTACCTCAATTTCTCACAATGGAATCTCCTCTAGGGTTCACAATGAACCTTTAACCAACAAGAACTCTTCCCTCCTATCCTTCATAACACCAAAAAATGAATTCCCTTTATCTACAACAAAGTCTCTCAAAAAAAAAAAACATTTTATCTTGTGCAAAGTTTTAGTGCAAAGGAAGGCACATTCATTAATTATCATGAGTCTTATCTAAACAAAATAAGATCACAATGAACATTAATGATGTTATATTTGCATAAGAGATTGTGCTTCACAAACATTAATTATTTACTATCAAGATGGAAAAAATACTAGCATTAAGAAGGGATGTAACTCTCAATTGTGTATAATTTAAAGTAGACCCTAGAAGGGTAACTTATATCTATAGAGGCTTCAAAATGTTATTTTCCTGAACTTGCAATGCAAGTCGGTCAAACCAATTGACTCGCTTATAATTGATCAAGTTTCCTACAAACTAAATTAAGCAGCTTCAACAAGAAATGGAACATATAAATTAAATTATGATTAAGTGAGGCAAATAAGAAAACAATAGGAAATGTTATGAAAGGAAAATAGGAAAACAATGGTGGGACCATTGATCCCTTTTGGAAAATGCTCTAAGAATCAAATAGGTAAACTATGGTGGGACATCAATCTTGTGTTTTATAATTAGGGTTTCCAAACTTGACATTGAACCCTTTTTTATAATTAGTTTATTTGATAATTTCAATTTCACAACCACCAACCTTATAATGAGGCCCAACCCTCCCTTGTGTCATGTCATTAACCAAAGGGATGTTTGCAAAATAATTGAATGGTCTGGGAAATAGTAGCCCTAAGAAACGAAGAAAAAAATAGATTCTTGATCATTTAATGAAATAGTCTTCATGTTCTCTTAATCATTTAAAGAAAGTCTTCATGGTCTCTTGACCATTTAATAAAAATCTCGATGGTCTCTTTTTGGGTATATTGTTCAAACACTTGGTGTGTAAATATTTAAATAATCATATTTAAATATCCATGATAAATGAATATATGGTAGTCCTTGTTAATTTTTTCTTACTTATTAATTATGAATTAATACAATAGCTAGTTTGGTTCATGATCTCCTTGAATAATATTAGTGTTGCACGAGTACAACTAGGTGCAGGTACCGCAAGGGTGCAAAAAATTAACTACAAGTGCAACAATGCAACAATTTCTTTTTGTAAATTAGGAGGTTCAAGTTGTTGGAGTGATGGTAATCTTCACATGAAGTCATTTATTGCTAAGAATATTATTTATATATTTGACTAGATCAGCGTAGTCACTCTCTTTATATGTGTGCCCTTGTTTTGGGGGCCCATAGCCCCCTCTTGAAGGGACACCTCACTTTAGTTGTGTATAAACACACCACCCAAGTTGTCATTTGTATCATCTTATCATATTGATCATAGTGATTGATTACTTAGCCCACAAGCATCATATCTTGTGTTTCTCTTATTTTTGGTTCATCTTCTCTTCTCTTATGGTTCATATCAATTTAGGTTTTGTTGGTGACTCCATTCGATCCTTCACACTCTCTTATTACCTCAACATGGTACCAAAGTGGGTATGAAATTCCTCTTATTTATTTAACCTTGTTTATGCTTGGCATTTTTCTCCTTGTGCTTAGCTAGTTCTCTTGAGGTCCTCACAGATATTTTGCAAATCATGTTGTACCAAATTCATAGGATGATACTCTTGGTATTGACTCCACCTTATTTGGAGATTTCTTCATTAGTACTTTTATGTTATATATTGCAGTTGGTGAACAAGGCCTAGTTAGCATCCAATAGTGATTCATTTTGACTCTAAGAAACCTCTAGCCATTTGTTTTTTAAGAGAGACCCCTCTCAACTCCTTTGATGCAATGTACACTCTCGGGTCCACAGGATCTACCCCATTCTACTTTACTCATGATTCAACAAAGGATTCTCAACTTATTTTAGTGGATTAGTTTGATTTTGTGGTGATATTTTTCCTTATAGGACATCTTATATACAACACAATTCAATGGCTCCTTTGAAATCTCCACCAAATACCCCTTTTCCCCATTGTGGAACCATATTGGTTTTGGTAATTTGGTGTTTTAGGGAGGTTATATCTTCAAATGGCTTGCATCCAACATTACAAGTGGAAAGTGATATCCAATGCTTTCTCTTCCTATCCCCCTATCCATATTCACATAGGATGTGCATAGGGCCAACCCTATGTTGAGATGAGTATTCATTAACCTTCTCACTTCTTTATTTTGACTACAATGGACCATCCTCTTGAGTTGGTTATCCACACACCAACTCTCACTTGTATTTCAATCACCTATATTCTATATTTTGGCCATGACCACTCTTTTTGATGAGTTGGGTATTTATAAACCCACTTTTATCTTATATTTGAGCTTCCTCCTAAGCTTCAATCTCTCAAGTTCACCTATGTTGGGTATCCATAAACCCACACACTTATTTTATTTGTGCATGCTTGGTTGTATTCAAGCTCTTTTGGATATATGGAGTTGATCTTCTTACTCTCACTTCAATTACAATTGATCTTATTTAAGGTGGGTACTCCTATCTCCTCTCTATTATAGGATGTTTCTCAAACACCTCTTCAGATGGATAGTTCAGTACCACTATCCTAGTAAATGCACAATATGCTATAGATATACCTTCCCAACCTCCATTGGATTCACTGGTCAAGAGCAGTTGTTTCTACCCAATGAGTCAATCAATCATTGCATTCATCATTCCTATACAAGTTGTCTATTTAGTCACTTATTCAAATGTACAATTCAGTAGTACAAGTTTCCCAGTAATACGCAGTATGGAAACAATATGTCTTCCCAACCTCCTCCATTGGATGAGAAAGTTAGTGACATTGTTTTCCAACAGTTGAGCATATCAATGACTATATTGTACATTTCTATTCAAGTTGTTTCTTCTAGTACTCCTTCACCAAATGATAAATTTAATATTATTACTCTTCCATTGGGTGCACAATATCACAAAGATATGTCTTCTTTCCCTCCTCCATTGAATGAGCAAGTCAACGAAAAATTTTCTCTTGTGAATGAGTAGAATGGTGGCAACATTATTTCAATTTGTTAGGTCCACTTTTGTGTTGAGTTGGATCATCACAATGCCACTCTGATTTCTTCCAACTATCACTAACTTTACATTGAGTTGGGGGGTTCCCATTCACTTCTCTCGTGTACTTACACCTATTTTCAACACTTCCTTATTACATAGCCATATTAGTATCATGTGTCTCCTAATGATAAGCAGTTCAATGGTGGAATTTCCTCTAGGATTGAGAAATGTTATGATGATGGTTGGGTCTTCATATACCCATCCATGTTTGTATTTGAGTTGGGTCATCTCATACCCACTCTCCTTTATAGTTTCCACTATCGTTGTATCTCTATTGAGGCGAGTATGCCCACCCTTGTACTTTATCAACCTTCATGTCATCATGCTAACATTGGGGGGGTGTTGGAAACATGAAAATCTTCACATGTGGTCATTTCTAGCTAAGCACCCTCTTTATTATATTTTTTATATGACTAGGTAGGCCTAGTCACCCTCTTGGGGTGTGTGCCCTTGTTTACTAGACCCATAACCCCCTCTTGAAGGAATGCATCATGCAATACTTAGCGACATTGATACAACACCATCTCGACATGCATATTTTTATGGTGTTGATTAAACAATGAATGAAAAGAGGGATTTTTCATCACAACTATGACACACATACATTGTATATACAATGTAGAACCTGAAAGAAAAATGAAAAAAGGCTTATGCAAACTTAAAACTTGTGTCAACCAATTTGTGTACTTTGAAAGAAAAATAGGGTTTATGGTTTACATGATGAATTGATGATGGAAACAAGTGGGTTTGTGAGTCAAATTTGAGTCCAGAAACTCTCCCATATCATTAAGGCATGCGAATATTCTATCCATGTCAAATTTCAATGCATACAGAAACATTTTAAAATAATTTCAATGTTGGCCCCATTCACAGGTCATTGTTTCCCATGTCTATTCGTAGTACAATGTATTTTCATTGTTCCTTTTAAAATTCGTTTGACACACATGTTCCCACATCTAGTACTGCAAGGACATGTAATAATGTCAATAAAAAAGTACTAGTTGATATAAATTGCACAAGATTCATTAGTTATTTCTTGTCTTTTTTTTTTGCTCTCATCTAAGTACTTTGCTCCATAAATTAAAGACTATTAGTACGAAATCATTATTTAAATATAAAATTCCCTCTAGCCCTTCTTCTTGCCACCAAACACATGGGCCTAATTGGCATGATGTTTTTTTTATACAACATAGATGATGAAAATAAAGAGCATGACCATGACAATGGGTATATTGTTGGGAGTTCCATGCACCGCGACATTCATCTGATAAAGTTAGAACGAAATGAGGTCGTGATCGGATACAAGGATGATTTTAAGGATGTAAATTTATATTAAAATGTAGAAACATGGGCTAATCATACTAGTCCTTAATATGAAAAATGTAAAATGTTTGGCGATAGTTTTGTAAAAATATTCAAATTTATAAGGATTTTACATAGTTTCTATGAGATTTTGGCGATTTTTAAGGTAAAATAATTTTATTCTATGGAATTTGGGCAAATCAGTTTTAGAAAAAATGGAAATTGGCGAATCATTTTTTGGGAAAACCCATGGAAAATTGTCCCATTGGCGAAATTTAGCCCCTAAAATCATCTATGATCAGATATATAGAGAGGGTGTGTGAGTTATATTTGAGTTTGGAAACCCTCCCATATCATTAATGCATGCATATTTAAATCTGACGCTACCATGACACCATAATGAAATTTAAATTTGACACTACCATGACACCATAATGATTCCATCGACGCTTGCAATACTTAGCAACATTGATACAACACCATCTCGACATGCATATTTTTATGGTGTTGATTAAATAATGAATGAAAAGAGGGATTTTTCATCAAAACTATGAGACACATATATTCTATATACAATGTATAACCTGAAATAAAAATGAAGAAAGGTTGATGCAAACTTAAAACTTGTGTCAACCAATTTATGTACTTTGAAAGAAAAATAGGGTTTATGGCTTACATGATGAACTGATTATGGAAAAAAGTGGGTGTGTGAGTCAAATTTGAGTCCAAAAACCCTCCCATATCTTTTAGGCATGAAAATAGTCTATCCATGTCAAATTTCAGTGCATGCAGAAACAGTTTGAAAAAAAATCAATGTTGGCCCCATTCATAGGTCATTGTTGCCCATGTCTAGTCCTAGTACAATGTCTTTTCGTTGTTCCTTTTAAAATTCATTTGAGACACATGTTCCCGCATCTAGTACTACAAGGACATGTAATAAATTTGATAAACAAGTACTAGTTGATATAAATTTCACAAGCTTCATCATTTATTTCTTGTCTTTGTCTTTTGCTCTCATCTAAGTACTTATTTGCTCCATAAATTAAAGACTATTAGTACGAAATCATTATTTAAATATGAAATGTCCTCTAGCACCTTATTCTTTCCACTAATCACATGGGCCTAATTGGCATGATGTTTGTTTTTTACAACATAGGTGATGAAAATAAAGAGCATGACCATGATGATGGGTATATTGTTGGGAGTTCCATGCACGACATTAATCCAAGAAAGTTCAAACGAAATGAGGCTGAGATCAGATATATAGAGTGGGTGTGTGAGTCATATTTGAGTTTGGAAACATGCATTCCCACATATTATAGTACTTCAAGGGCATGCAATAATGTTGATAAACAGTAACTTGATAAATTGCATAAGCACTTGATCATCAATTATTTGTTGTCCTTGTTTTTTTCTCTTATCTAAGTACTTTTTTGGTAAAATATTTTAGATATATTTTAGTACATAATCATTATTTAAATAAGAAATATCATGTAACACCTTCTTCTGTACACATAACTCATGGGCCAAAGTCCCATGTTTTCAAACAGTTTCAACGAAGATTCTATAGAAATGAAAAACACGTTCATCGAAACTTCATTGATGCAATACTATGACAACAATGATGATATCTACAATCATGATGGTATAAAAATGAATGACCTTCTCTTGGTTTCAAGAATAATTTATCCTCTATTGAAAAAGGCCAACCATGTGAAGCTGGAATCTCATATGGCTCCTCCCCTCCCCCTCACATCACTCTCAATTCCCCAATACCCAATCTATAAAATAGAAAATAATCAAAAGCAACATAGTAATATTCATGCATAGAAACTACCAAAACAAAAATTAATGAAGGTAAATGAAAGTATGTGTTTGTAAATGAAATTTTTAGTTTACCACGTACTCTAGTATATTGGTGACTATTTTCAGGTTTCATATAATAATTAAACAACATGTAACATAGGATATAAAAACATCGCATAAAACTTAAAAACATGTAATTAACCCATGACATAAGTAAAGTATTTTAAGAGAATAATTCATACAAATTAAAATATATAGTCACATACCTGATCCAACTCAACATCTGTATCATCCTTATTTTGTATCTTCTTCATCATCAAACTTGACATCTATATCATCATCGGGTTTAGAAACGGTGTTGAAAGGATTGACGATATCATCATCATCATCAATGTCATTTTCTAGCATATTTTCATCGACATCATCATCAAGAACTGCATTGTCTCCTATGCATGGATCGTGATCTTCTTTGTCTTCTTCGTATGTTGACCCTGCATGATCTTTTGGCTCTATCTAATCTGGTGAATCATCTTCTTCTTCAATATCATCTTCTTCCTATACATGAGTATACTTAACTGGCCTTCCTCTTGGATCATATCTAACAACAAATGACCAATCCCTCTCACCTGGAACATTTGAGTAAAATACATGTTCACATTGGCTTGGAAAAACACAGTGATCATGTCCTCTTTCAAACACCATTTGTTTAATCATCGAAAATCCATTGGCATGTTTAATAACAATTCTTTCCTCATTGTGTTCATGCATTCGTAACCTATACCTTTGACGTCGAACATAACTAATTTGAAGGAATTAAAGTCACACTCAAGTATATCATTCAAATACCCATATTATCTATATTCAGATTCTCAGGGATGTTTTTCACTCATAGAGGAAACATTAGTGACCTGGAATACTGCAGTTATCCCACTATCAGAATTTTTTTTGGTTTCATCCAATTGTTTGATGCGAAATTTATGACCATTGCACCACATAGCCTTGTAGTTTTTCAACTGCAATATGCCAGATATGTAAAAGATGCATTGTCAATTAAGAAATTAACATATTTATATAACTTGGAAAGTATCTGAAAAGAAAGTACACATGTAGTCACATTAATATAATATAAAATAATTGAATAAAATGGGTGAATTTGTTTGCATGTCCATCTTTCAAACCATATGCTAAATCAATTTAGCTTTGCGTAACATTGGCATCTTCATCATGACGAGCTTCTCTAAGCAATTCATACAGTCGTTTCCATGATAACCTACCGCAATGATGTTGCTTACATCTTTCAATCCATACATTCATCCAGTCAAGATTGTTTGCAATGTATAAATGCAATGCATCCCAATCTTGAGCAATTGAATCAAAAATTGATAAGTCACCAATATTAAATATTAGTTATAACCATGATAAATATTAATAATTGATGAAATAACAGATATTAATATATTAATGAGTATGATCATATACACAAAAAAATGAAAATGTATATTTATTAATATAAATCTCCACAATTATCAATATATTACCTCTCATTTTTTTCATTCTGCCTTTCCCTAACAGGTGCTCCTGATCTTCAAAATTTTTTATGGAGTTCACATCCCAAATGCGATCCACTACATGCATAGTTGGCGCTACTAATTTAGGAAGATAATGACTAATATACACCATGGATTGATATACAATATATCCCTCCACCATAGAACCCTCAAGACGTGCTCTTTGTCTAACCAAAGCCTTCAATGATTTCAAGTTCCTCTCCACCATCCACATTGACCTTGTGTGTACATATCCACACATTTCAATCTCCTCAACTTGGTGTATGAGGTAGTGTTCTTGTGCATTGAAAAATGTTGAAGGTATATACTTTTTCATTTCACACATTGGCCGGGGAATTTCTCTCTTCCAATACTTTATATCATCTTCATGGATTTCTTTCAATGACAACCATCTACATGAGATCATGACACAAGAAAATAACATGTTTCAACATAACATAATATATATTACATTACAAGTAAAACACATTTCATTAAGTACGAAAACAAATTGAAAGAACATTTTGCATATAAATCACAAATACTTACCTCATATATTTGCCAAGATCATATATAACTTGTTTGACATTGTTGTCAAAGTCGTTTGGAAGAGATAGCGGTAGAACATACTGTAACAAAAAAAATGAATCATTATTTGTTTCGACCAAAGTAGACAAAAAAAAATAAAAAACTTAAAAGATGTATAAGGCCAATATATAAATATGTATACCAAAATTATTACCTTAATGAAGGTATGCCAATCATGTGTTTTTACCCCACCAAATTCACCTTTTTTCATTAAGACATTATTTATGTTTGAAGCAAAACCTGTGGGAAATTTAATTCTTTGAATGACCTCTTTTACATCATTGCTTTGTTGCTTTGTTAATAACCATGGAAGGTTATTTCGTTCTACATCATTATTTGATCGGATCACACCTCGCGTTGCATGATTGGCTTCCTGAATGTCAGTACAAATTTTGACAATTTTTTCTTTATCCCTCCTACCATCTATGATTCGCCATACAATTTTTGTCACATTCTTCTCAATATGCATTGTATCAAACAAATGAGATATTTTTATCTCCTCATAGTAGGGAAACCTCATGAATTGAGTGGGATAACATTTCATTCCTCATGAAATCCCATTATTAATACCTTCATGATGGTGTCCTTCATGAAGCATAAAATAAATCACAACAATATTATCAAATACAGAAAAACAAATTCAATGATTAAAATAAAAATTCAAAACATTAAATATACAATACATAAATAAATTGCGTACCTTGACGATTTCTATTATATTCCAACCTCCATAGGTGAAGTCATGTCATTCTTCGTGGTTTTAAACCAATCTCTTCTTTCCCATTGAAAATATTTTTTTCAGTAGTATGATACTTATGGTTCTTAGGGAGGAGGTTCCTATACTCATCAAACACCACCTTTCCTAAACTTTTTGAATGACAATACTTCATTTTATGATCCATAATTAGATCTAGGAGCCAAGATGGGGTCCAGGAAGGCATAAAAATCAAAGTGCTAATAATATCTTCAAAAAAGACGTGTGTGTAGGCCTCGATGTTACAAACCCAACGCAATTTGAATGGGATCAAGCGGACATCGTATGACCAAGATATCGTGATCTGTTCATTTCGTCAAACAGGCAAAAAAATATGTTGACTGTACAGTCTGTACAGTGCTGACATGACAGCTGACTGTACAAGTCATACAGCTGTACAGATGATGTGGCATGATGCGTTGGCATTGACTGGATAGGTACAGGTGGATGAGTCAGGGCATGACACGTGGCACGGGCTGACGTGGCAGGTACAGTTGGCATGGGCTGACGTGGAAAAGATGCTAACTGGGAAGACACATCGTCAGACAGTTGGTCAAATCTGGTTATGACACATGGAATATTATATAGGCGAGTGGGATGGTGCCACATGGCCCATATATGGGTTGCCACGTGGCACCCCTCTATTGGTTTATTGTTTGGAAAAAATTTGTTTGAGGGTCCGTGGTGTTATCTCCCAATAAAAATCCCTTTTTATTCCTGTCTTAGGTCATTTTTATAGTTTTTTATCTCATGACTCATTTAATAAAGTATTCCCTTCACAAGTCCAGTCAGCAATATGAGTCATGTCACATAGGGTAAAAATGAATCAATGGTTTTCATAGTCATTATCCTAAGTCATTTTGGGTCAAAATTTAAATCATTTATCTCCCTTTTGATGAGTCGTGGGTCATATAAGTCAGTTTTGGTCTTTGTAAAAGCTATCATATCTCTCTCAAGTCGTGATTTGACCATTATATATCATTCCACTTCATGATGGCGAGTTTGTAGCGCATCTGTGTACTTTTTTACTCGAGGTTCTACCAACTCAGCTTCTGTTGTCAATGCAAGGAATCATTTCATTGTATGGCACACTACAAACTCGAAGGGAAAAGGTCTTGTTTTGAAATTTGAATTTTGCATGAAAAAACTATTAAAAGGAGGTGTGTCTGAGTTATTGTGACCTTCATCAAAGTGATAAGACCCTCTTACATAGTTGTAGTTTTTCATCAAAGGGTCTCAAGGTTTTCACATATTCTTCTTTATTGGGATCTTTTTCTCACCATTACTTGTGCAGAACAATTGAAGTAGGTCCTCATCTCTCTCATGGCACCAAGGAAGGACCCCATCCCTAGGAAAACATCAGGCTCCCTGGTTAGATTCGAGCTTACAAATACTTCATTAATTGAAAAAGACATGAATCATGTTGACTCCTTCAAACGCTTTGGTTGTTGGAAGTTTTGTCAGAAGTTGCAAGAATACCATCTGGAGGTATCAAGGGATTTTGTACAGAATTACAGGGATGGAAAAACAAAAATTGTTCCACTAGAAATGCATGTGATAGTAGATATGAATGTTGAAGGGACAGAGATCCCTAGGAAAGGGGAACAATGGTTCAAAGAAAATAAAATTGAAAAGGAAGAATGGTTCCAAGACATGCTCAGACCTGAGCATAGAGGAGTTGATCTAGTGAGGGGTGTTCCCGGGAAATGGTTGATAGAAGAGTATGACGATTTGTTGTTCATCATTCAGAGGTTTTTCACATGTGAAGGAAGATATAGCTAGGTTTTGCAGTATCATTTTAAGCTCCTCCTCCATTTCACTGGTAAGAAAGAGATAGAATTATCCTTTTTCCTCTTCAAAAGTTTACAAAGGATGATTTCTTTTGCACAAAGAAAACTTGAGAAGCTTCAAAAGTCTATATTTCACCATGCTCTAATCAAACTTATAGTTCTTGAGAATTTGAAAAAGGAAGGGAAAGATTGGCCTACCTTCTTGTTTGTATCAAATTGCCATATTGATTTGCCTCCTTCTCCTCCTAAACACAGAGCCTCTAAGAAGAAAATTGCAACACCCCTTATTGACTGCTTTGTTCCCTCATATGAGATACCACCTCCTATTGACCCTCCTACTCTCCCATTTGAAGCAGCAATAGATTTTTCCCCTTCTTCTCTTACACCTTAAACAAATCATCCTTCTGGTCTACTATCCCCCATGCATCTGAAAAACATCAATCCTCTCAAAAACGCATTTCTTCAAAACCCTCACTTGCCCAAGTCTATAGAAGGAAAATAAAAGAAAGGGCTTAAGAAACTGTAATTGGAGAATAGGAAAAACCTCTTGTAGAGCTCCCTCAAATGGAAATTGAAGACAATCCCCCAATTATCCAATCTACAGTTGACACACCAATTCTTAGAATATCATATAGGAGGAAGCTTGTTTTATCATAAGAGTTTGTTCCAAGCAGTGAGATGGTAGATACTAGTGATAAGTTGTCCAAATTTAAAGCTTCCCCTCTTGAAAAGGAAGCATTGGAAGCCATAGTCCAGTTGAGATACTCTCCACCATAGCCAGTTTCAGAGGTAGAGCATGGACCTAAAAAGGATTGGGCTCAATTGTTCAAGGAGGCAGATAGTCATCTTAAGGAGGTCCAGGAAAAGAATTAGAAGTTACATCAGGAAAACATCACACTTGGGAGACAATTGGCAAGCCAAGTAAATAAATTGGCAGAGGAATGCAATCAGCTAAAGAAAAACATCAAAAGAAAGAGGGTTCAGAAGAAGCAATTGGCCAAAATATACAAAAAAAATCTCAGTCTAAGAGAGGAGAATAGAATACTGACAGAGCACTTATACTTGGCCAAAAATATGATTAGCAAGAAGAATTTGGCTATCTTCTTGAAGGAGATTGCCCCTTCTAGTTCTCCCAAGCTTGATGATCAATTCATGATGTTCTAAAATTTTGTGTGATTGATGATAGATGTTGAAGACATTTTTTATGTTATCTTAAAGAGGAATATGTATGGTATATGTATTGAGACGAAGTCTCAATAGTCTCAATAGTATCAGTACTCAGCATTAATATGTTTTGCCAAAACAAGTCTTCATTTACAAAAGCATTGTTGTCACAAATTTTGAAGTTCTCAGGGTTACAAAGGTCATATCATTAATTATCAGGCCTAAATCAACTCCTTGTGGCACCTAGTTCACTCTTCAAAACTATTGTTCACTCACTGTGTGCTAAAACAGTGTCCTACAGCTAGTTGGTAGCGCGAAGCAGGGTTCCACAGTGTAAAGCGCTGCAAACTCATCAAAGCTCTATGTGTGAAATATTCGGTCAAAGTCCGACCTGATTTTTAGCAGTCAAGGATTGATTAGATGTTCCAGCTGGTGGAATTTGATGGTAGAAGTTTCCTACACTCATCAGGATGCTTTGGTGGAGCTATTGAAGACCAAGAAGTAGGATAGGGTTTGACTCCTTGAAAATAGGATCTAGATCCTGAATATTTGTATTTTATTTGATTAGGATATTTTACAGGTATTCAATCCTCTCTTTTTGGATCTGATAACTATCATGTAAATATTATTTAAGCTCACAGAGGCAACAGTGCTAAGGTTTTGAACTTGAATTCTCATATGTACTTTGTGATCCATACTTTTTTTGAATATCATGGAATGATAAGTTTCTTCCAATGGATGTTGTTAAGTCCCTCTTCTTGTCTTTCATCTCTGTAATTGTGAACTTGGACTTCTGTTCATTTCATGTTTATATTATGATTCATGATTGTCTTATTATCTCTGCATAAATAAACAAGATTTAAAATTCCTTTGCTAGTTATATTCGGCCTGTCACATGTATGGTTTATAGATGTGGTATTGTTGATATAACCAGCTTCTTTCATCCATTGCAATTATAACTTTATGAGCAGTATCCTTTCGGTGGCCTTGTTTTGTCCTGATTTATCCAAATCTATATTGAATTGAAGATTGAGTGTGTGAGTTATTCACTTTGATCCATTTTCTACATACATTGTTGAGTTATTGATTAAGTTACCAGGCTCTTTCGAATCACAACCTAGAAAGACTCCTGGAGTGATAACATGTGGGGGTCGAACCCATGACCTCTATGGGTGGACAAGACTTTGCGTAGGTCGGGATACCAACCCACCTACCTAGTAGTTCTTAACCATATACCATGCCACTACTATTTAAGTTTGAATGACATGTGTTTTGGGTAGAGTAAGGGTTGGGGCTAGGCCCCAACCCCTGGCGCATCCACACGAATGCTCCATATAACCGGAGCCCATACTTTAAAAGGTTGGCACATATGTGTTTTAGCTCAGAGTTTCGGCATGCAACTACACCCATATGAACATTGCATATGACCTTTGTTTATTCCTTTGGTGCAGGACCCATTGTAGTTTGGTTAGCCCAGGGCTATAACATGTGACCATACAATATGACCTATTACGTTGATGCCTGGTGCGGGTAAGTACAGTTAGCGCCTAGTTGGTCGAGCTAGCCCGGTGACCAGGGTGCTTGACCAGGGGTTGGGGCTTATCATTGTTTGCATGTGGAGATTAATACCAGGGCACATGGCAACACACCATAAGACCGGGAGCAGAAATCCAGGGGGCCAGCGCACCAGCAACCTAGCCCTTGGACACTTAGATGCATGCAGGGGACTAGGAGTCCTAAGAAAGGGGGTTGCACCCTAATATTTACCAAAAGTGGGTTTTTAAACATTATCTTATGGTTTTTATTGATTTTTGGCCTGATATTGGGAGATTTTGGCCATTTTTGGAGGATCTTGGGCCCTTTTTTAGGCCAGATCTTGGGGATAAGTTGGGAGATGGTTATCAACTTTAGGCCTATATAAACCAGAGGCTCTTGAAGACACGGAGGAATTTGAGAACATAAAAATTTTGTTGAATTGTTGAGGCAAAACCATTTATATACAGGGAAGCTATTGAGGAGTGCACCTTTGCGGTCCATTTCTCAGAGCTTCGTTCATTTGTTTTCAGTGCCGTCAATTTTGATGGGTTCTTGAGATATAGTATAACACGACCAGATCATTGTTGTAATCCATTATCACTTCCATGATGTACTTTTAAAGCTTTGAACAGAAATAAGAAAGCCTCACCCACTGACGCAAAGGCCCAAAGACGTAGGCGAGATTGTTGAACTCTATTATCACTTTAGTGTTTTATGGTTTGTTGTTCTTCATGCTTATTTTCAGATCTATATATTATCTTATGGATCATATGTTTCCTCTTTCATTCTTCCTCTTTCATTAGTTTCCTTAATGGTAAAATAACTCATGCATAATAACTCAACCATTTCCGTTTAAAAGATCTTTTCAGATCAAGTGGTATCAGAGCTAGTTGACGGTTGGATTTTGAGTTTGCATGACTACCAGGAAAATTGCATCTAAAGAGGTAATTTCTCAAGAAGAGAAGGATATGTGAAAATCTCTCTTTTCCATGTCAGAGATGGTGAAAGCGTTGTATGAAGATTACTTGGAACGAAATAGATTGGTTCAAGAGAAAACTTCAAAGAACAACAAAAGTGAAGAAGAATTGAAGGAATTTCCTTCTACACCGAATTCAAAAAACATATCTAAGGTATACAGTGGAAATAATTCTTCAATTTCTCATTGTTCCTATCAAGATGGTTCTTTTGGTGCATTTGAAAAACATACAAGAGGTATCGGTTTGGAATTTATAACCAAGATGGGTTATGAAGGAAAGGGCCTTGGAAATAAGGTCCAAGGTATCGTTAATCCCATAAAGGTTGTGGAAATACCTTGTTATTTAGGATTGGGATATGGAGAAGAGGAGATTGGAGCATCCTCCAAGATGGGTTCCAAAACATCGGAAGCAAGTAATGCTTCAAATGACCAGCTTATGTCATTGCAGGTACACTTCACAAAAGGTGGTGGTGTATCACTCCATGATTGTGATAGTGAATGCAAGTCATCTCCAAAGAAAAGTGAAGATCAATGAGAGAGGTATAATGGTCATCATTTTTCCAAATCTCATTTTGATTATAAAAAACATAATCATGTAATCCAAAACTTGTGGAATATGTATCCTTGTACTTTTTGTTATTCACCCAAGCATTATGTTGCCAAGTGTTGGAAGAGAAAATATTTGTACAGGAAGTTTATTTCGACCAGGAAGGAGACATGACATAAAGACTCAACTCCACAATGGAAGAAAGAGAAGGGAAAACAAGTATGGATGCCAAAAACCCATTGCACTTATTGAAACAGGGTTGGACATCAAAAGGCTAAATGTTGGAAGCTTAATCTGGAGCTTTGTCCAGAGAAGGAAAAAATGATTGTGCATGTACTCACAAAGGAAGAGACATTGGCAGTGAAGGAATAGGAACACCATGAAGGGAAGAAAATAGTCACTTTGTTTTGCCAGAAATGGATGTCACATCTTCATTGTATTTTGTTTCCATTAATGTCACACATGTTGAAATGATATCATGTTATAACATCATTTTGAAAAACATAGTGTTTTTTTTTTATCCTTATGAGTATGTAATCAGTAAGGTCCATTTTGTAACCTTTTGGAGGACCAAAAGGTCTTTAGTGGGGAGGTGTGATCCAAAATTGGATCCAGGAGCCAAGATGGGGTCCAGGAAGGCCTAAAAATCAAAGTTCTTGGAATCTCTTCAAAACATACATGTGCGTAGGCATCGACGTTACGAACCTAAC
Source organism: Picea mariana (assembly GCA_032191745.1). Taxonomy (NCBI): domain Eukaryota; kingdom Viridiplantae; phylum Streptophyta; class Pinopsida; order Pinales; family Pinaceae; genus Picea; species Picea mariana. The sequence goes on along the minus strand of JASDQU010195516.1, from coordinate 1,188 downwards.
GCAAATTGAACAGGCTCAAACAGACATCGTATGACCAAGATATCGCGATCTATTCATTTCGTCAAAAAGGTAAAAAAATATGTTGATTGTACAATACGTACAATGTTGACATGGCAGTTGACTGTACAGGTCGTATGGATGTATAGTTGACGTGGAAAGGTGCATTGGATTTTACTATACAGGTACAGGTGGATGAGTCAGGGTGTGACACGTGGCACCACTACAAGGGTGACACGTGGATCAGGTTGAAGTGGCAGGTACAGTTGGCATGGGCTGACGTGGGCAGGATGCTGACTAGGTAGACACATCGTCGGACAGCTAGTCAAATCCAATTTTGATACATGGGGGATTATATGGGAGAGTGGTATTGTTCCACGTGGCACAGACATGGGCTTCCACATGGCACCCCTCTATCGGTTTATTGTTTGGAAAAAATTTGTTTGAGGGTCTATGGGGGTCGAACCCATGACCTCTATAGGCAGCCAAGACTTCGAGTAGGCTGGGCTACTAGCCCACCTACCTAGTAGTTCTTAACCATATACCATGCTACTACTATTTAAGTTTGAATGACATGTGTTTTGGGCGGAGTAAGGGCTCGGGCTAGGCCCCAACCCCTGGCGCATCCACATGACCGCTCCATATAACCAGAGCCCATACTTTAAAAGGTTGGTCCATATGTGTTTTATCCCAAAGTTTCGGCATGTGACTACATGCATAGGACCATCACAGATGATCTTTGTCTATTCCTTTTGCGTGATACCCATTTTAGTTTGGTTAACCCGGGGCTATAACATGTGACCATAAAATGTGACCTATTTCATTGATGCTTGGCGTGGGTAAGTATGGGTAGCGCCTGGTCGATCGGGTTAGCCCTCCAACCAGGGTGCTTTACCAAGGGTCAGGGATTATAATTTTTTGCACGTGGAGCTTAATACCAAGGCACATGGAAACACACCATAAGACCAAGAGCGGAAAACTAGGGGGGCAGTGCACCAGCAGCCTAGCCCTTGAACACTTGGATGCGCACAGGTGACCAGGAGCCCTAACAAAGTGTAATGTCCCCCACCTCTTAGAGAGGTAATGAGGAGACTCAGTGGCCTGGGCACCCCCACTAGGTCATAGTCTCACACTGAAGGGGGAAAAAGTCAAGAAGTTAAAAGTTATATTTTTAAGTTGACTTAATAAAGG
>JASDQU010195513.1:9561-20404 GCA_032191745.1 Picea mariana | reverse complement strand
ATAAGACTGAAAATAAAACAATCATAAGTGTGAATGTAAAGCAAACTATTCTGATATGCAATGCAAATGGTATAGTACATGAATGAAAAATGCCAACCTACTTACCTGCACTTACCTGCCATGCTGCTAGTGGATAGTAACACTTGATGTGTAAATAATTTACTGACATCCTCAGGATTTCTCCCTCCATGGTGCCTAGGTTGAACAAGTTTGTACCTGCATGACTGATGATTTTGTAGGTACCTTTCTATAAACTATCCAAAAATTTTGTGCATACCAGGTTTCTCCTTTCTCTTATCCCACAATAGTACAAGATCTCCTTTAGTGAAGTTTTTTTCCTTTGCTTTGTGATCAAAAGTGTTATTTATCTTCTCCTGGTTTCTTCCCATCTGACCAAGGGTGTCTCTTCTAGATTCATCTAATTCTATCAGTTGGTTAATTCATCCTTGGATTCCTTCCTTATCTGTAACATACTATTGAGCAAAGCGGAGGATGGGAATTTGGAGGTTTACAAGAAGTTTTTCCTATAGTCCATATAGTAGCTCAAAAGGAGTCTTTCCTGTCGAGGTTTTTGTTGTTATTTGATCTGCCCATAAGGAGTACTTGATTTTACTATCCCAAGACTTCTTATTTTCCCCAACAAACTTTTTGATAATACTCATAAGGTTTTTGTTGCTAGACTCTACTAATCTGTTCCTTTGTAGATAGTAGTTTGAGGAATGGGATAGCACAATGCCATACTTGAAACAAAATTCCACTAGTGCATGTGAGCTAAAAGACTTGGCATTGTCTGTAGTAATTTTGGAAGGGACACCGAACCTAGTTATGATCTGTTCTTCCAAGAAATTCATGACTACCTCCTCAGTGGCCTTATTTGTGGGGATGGATTCCACCCATCTAGTAAAATAGTCTGTGGCTATTAGGATCCACCTGTAGCCATTGCTTGAATTATCCTTAAAGTCCACAATAAAATCTAAACCCCATTGTTGAAAAGGTGCTTCCAATACCATGGGTTTTAAAGGTTGTGTTGGGAGTGTTGGTTTACCAGAGAAGTACTTACATGGTTGGCAAGATTGGACATATCGTTGAGTATAGGAAAAGAGTGTTGGCTAATAATATCCATCCCTCAAGATCTTGTGGGTAGTAGTACGAGCTCTGAAATGTCCACCACAAAATCCGAAGTGTAATTCCTTCAATAATTTCCTTGCTTCTTCATGGTTGTCACATCTAAGGAGCACCCAATCAGGATTTTTCCAACCAAGGCCATCTCTGGTCAAACAATATTTCATAGCCTTAAGTCTCAATTCCCTTATTTTTTAGTCCACTAGGTGATTGAGGCATGATAAATTCTTAAGGTAATAGATGATATCATAATACCACTCATCATGTTCTAATTCAATGACCACTACATTTATCTGTTCACTCTCTCCCATTCGTACGGCCTCTTGGTTGTTGTCTACTAGCATATGGGCTAGACATTGTCCCTTTATTATCTTATTGCGTTTTATATCTAGGTCATACTCTTGGATTTTAGAGACCCAGTTTCCCCTAGTACCCATACAATATTGTTGTGATAAAACATATTTTACTGTCGGGTAGGGGACATAAGCCTTGATTTTGTTGTAGCCAATGTAGTTTCTAAAGTTATCGAGGGACTTCACCAAGGCATACGCTTTCTTCTCAGTGAGGGAATAATTCAACTCTGAGTCTCTAAAGACCTTACTAATAAAATCTATGGGTTGTTCATTATCATCAATGTCCTTTTGCAACAAAACGTATGATATGGTATCTTGGGAGGCAAACAAGAATATTATGAAATCTCGTGAATAATCACGACTGATCACGATTGGGGCTTGGGAGATGGAATCCTTTATATCTTCAAAATATTTGATGGATTTATCATCCCACCTGAAGGCAACGCCCTTTTTTAGCAAAGCACTCATGGGTTTTATCCTTTCGGCAATATTTGGGACAAATCTTCGAATGAAGTTGATCTTTCCGAAAAGGATTGTAAAGACTTTTTGTTGATTGGGGGACAAACATATTTTATTGATTGGACCCTTTTAGGGTCCATATAGGCTCCCCCTTTTGAAGCCATGTGACCCAAACGTTTCCCCTCATCGATTCCAAAAATGGACTTCTTATGATTTAGAGATATACCATACTTCCTACATCGCTCGAAGACAATCCTGAGGTGTGAAAGATGGTCCTTTCTGTCCTTTGATACAACTGTGAGATCATCCTGGTAAATCTATACGATTTTTTGTATAATATCCCTAAAGGCGAAGTCCATTGATCTCTGGAAGGTGGAACCAACCTTCATAAGACCAAACAACATTCTTAAGTACATAAAGGTTCCCCAAGGTGTAATAGATGTTGTTTTAAGTTGGTCTTCACTTTTGATCAAGACTTGCTTGTATCTGAAGAATCCATCCAATGTCGACATCATCCCTACCCCTGTAACCCTTCATAACATATGTTCCATGTTTGGGATGGGGCATTTGGATTTCAAGGATATCTGGTTAAGGTTGCGAAAATCCACACAGAGACATATCTTACAGGTTTTTTTTCAGACAACTACCAAATTCCACATCCAAGAGGAATATCTGATGGGAGCTATGATACCAACATCAACCATCATTTGAAGCTCCTTTTGTATTTGGCTTGCTAACTTTGGATTGATATGCATTACATTTTTTCGGAAAGGTTTGGCTCCTTCTACCAGGGGTATGACATGTTGGATGACATCTCCCCTATATGCTTTTAAATCATTGTAATTCCAAGAAAAATTATCTATGAATTCTCTTATGAGGTCTAAGATTTCGTCCCTTTCCTTTTTAGTGGTTCCCTTCCCTATTTTGACCATCCTTGGATTGATTTCCATATTGATGTTAAATTCTAAGGCTCCATCAGTTTGTTTGCTAGGATTATTTCTTTTGAAGACATCATGTATGTCAAAGATATTTTCCAAAGGAATGCATCCTTTGGGAAAGGTGTTATTTTGAAGGTTAATAACCTCCAAGGTCATGGATTCAACTACGAATTTAATTTGTGAATCGGTGAATTCTTTGTTGTTTTGCATAAACCTGATGATCTGGTCATCATCCTCAAAAACTTGCCAATGTTCCAAATTGTCTAGGATAGAAGGTGTAAATGGGACTTCCATTTTGCATAGGTAACGAAGTGGAGCATCAAGAGGTTGTAGGGTGGAAGTGGAAACAGCCAAGTCATTTGGCACATAGTTTTCTTCTTGAGGAATGGCTTCAATTAAAATTATCTTAAAGGATTTTGAAAGGTATTGAGCATAGTCTCGATACTTCTTCAACTTCTTGTTCTTTGTAGAAAATTTTAGCAACACCTGAGATACAATGAGGTATGAATCCCCTTTCACCCTTAAGTAGGTGATACCTTTGTTAGTTGCTAAGTTGAGGCCTAGGATCAAGGCTTCATATTCAATGACGTTTTTTGTGCAATGGTATTCTAGCATATAATAATAGTAGAAGGCCTCATGGGAAGGAGTTATCAAGACAATTTCAATGCCTGACCTAGAACTTGAGTGAGATCCATCAAAATATAGGGTCTTAATTCCTTCGGATGTCTCGATAGTGTCAATTCATGAACTTCCTCCTTGGTCAAACCAATTATCAATTTCTTTGTTAACACATAGGAGTTGATCAGTTGATTCATCGAGGGTTTCAACTAAAGAACCTACAAAGGGTTCTCTGTGGAGGGTGAAGAATCCTCCTTCAAGGTGAGGAAAAATTGCATTGGACTCATGGTCTTGAAACCTTCCAACTAAGTGCTTTATGAGGTCCTTGTGGAAAATAATATCCCAATTGTTTAGGGCATCTACCACCATCACATCTATATAAAAGGGAGCACTAGGAAAAGAGTCGAAGGAAACTTGTAGGTCCTTGATAACACCTTTTGGAAAACCTCCTTTGGCATTTAGTTGCAAAAGGATTAGGCCTAGTTGATGCATGATTTCCTCTATTGGTTGTAGTGCTTGGGTGGAAAACACAATTATGGAGGAGGGAATTATTGACGTGGAGAGTGACATAGAAAGGTGTGATCTCACCGCACCTTGATCTAAAGTTATCTACCTAGTGGACAAAGAGAGGAACTTATTTAATAAGGTCGTGCTCGTACGTTTGTGGCAAGGAAGATTCAAGTTCTCCATTCTGGTGAGGGAAACAGTCTTGAAAATTTTCTACTTTTGCGGGAGGTTCCCAAAGAAGAACATCCTGAATGTTGGCATGAGAAGAGGTCCATTTCCTTTGGGGGGGTATGGGTCTTATTTCAATGATTTCTGAGAGCTTGAGTTCAGCTTTGATGATGTCTTCATCACTAGACTCATAAGAGTTGTCATTGTGTGAAAGGCTAACCTGATGGATGTAGTATTCGAACTCAAGGTTCCTCTCAAACTGGTAAGAGAAATCTTGCGCTTCTTCTAAGGTTGATTGTGACCTATCCTTGAGGGTAGGCTACAAAGTTCCTTCCAAAGAGTTTAAGTAGTGTTGGAGGATAAATTTATTTGAGTTTAGGTTAGGTCATAGGTTTTTAAGGAGAAGATTGAATCTGTCATTGAAATCCCTAATTCCCTCGCTGGAACCCTTGCAAATATAAATGTATTGAGAATATAAGGGTTGTGTGTGTTCTTGATTGCACCACCTTATTTTAAAGGCCCTTTCTAGTTATTCAGGAGTTTTTATGCATCCTTTTGGGTAGGAATCAATCGAAGTCTTCGCTTCCTCAATGAGATATCTTGGAAAAATCCTCATAAAGGAATCATCATGCTCTTGACTGTTTTGATGAAACTCAAAAATTTCACAAAACTGGGTCCAATGTGAGTTACCGTAGGATACCCCTTTTCCTAAGAAGCTTGGTAAACAAGAACTGAAACCTTTGGGTAGGTCATGTAATCCACCTTGGATATTATTTAAGTTAAAACAACCAAATATTTCATGGCAAGACAATTTGGGAGAAATAATGGTAGGAACATGATTCGCAGGGATGACATTCACCACAGTAGAAGGAGGTAAATATTGATGCCCGCTGCAGGTCGTCATCAGTGGAGTCGCCATATAATTTTCTTGAAACTATCAAAGAAGAAAGGGAAAATACCCTAAGTGGAGTCGTCAGGTAAGCTTGTAAGATGAAGACTCTAGAAGAAAGGCTTACCGGAAACTGTCATCTTCAGGAAGGTTTGACTCAGTGTTCCACGACAACGACGCCAAAATGTTATCACGTAGTTTATAGTTAGGAAAAAGGATAGATGAAAAGAGATCAAACTTGCGTAACTGAACCAATCCCACCCACCGTCACATCGATGGGAGGGTTCTTTCTATTTATGGAGGTAAAGACCAGGGGAGATGTCCCCAGTAACTTCGGGTTTTGAGAAGGCAAGAGGTTTTAGTAAGGTTGAGTGATAATGATCCCCCTCACAAGTTACCACCTGATCAGAAAGTACTGGCTTATAGCCAACACATGTAACTGGAATTAATAACCAATAATATCACCTGCCCAATAACAAGACAACAATAGAACGATGCATATGCAAGCTTGCTTGTTGTTTAGTACTTCATATAATCAATGAATTTCTAGAGCATAAGCAATTGAGCAATAAATATTGATGAAGTCAATGTTTGTATAATAGCAATAATTTCAATATCACTTCTTCAATAAATGCCTAAGAAACTTGGCATTCAATATGACAAATTAACACTTTATTAGATAATTCCTTTAAATAACCATTCAATTGATTGAAAGTAAAATGATCGTTGCACAATGATGTTTATAGCAAAGGATGACGACAACAATGAGTTAGAAGGGTTAGTCTTAGGCTAGGGTCAGAAATATTAGTAATTACTTAAAGTGTTTGATTGAAGTTGTGATCAACTTACTCAAGACAAAGGAGGCCTTATATCAGTGCCTAGTTAGGGTAAATGGAGTCAAAAGAAGAGGAAAAAAGATTTCAAGGATCAATTCAAAGTAGTAAAACTAAGGACAAGAGGGTTATACCTTGAGGTGTTGCTATGGCAAGGCCACAAGGATGAAACTCTAGGGGAGAGAGGCTCACTTTGGTGCAAGGGAACTAGGCCTCAGTGCTCTCTCCTCCTTCCTTAGCTTAAATGGAAAAATGGCTAGCTCAAAAGATTACATAAAACTAAGACAAGAGGTTTTGCACGTAACATGTATCTATGACAAGGCTTTAATAGGAAAACCCTACGAAAAATTGGCTCACCAAGGTGTAGGGGAACTAGTCGTTGATGCATTTTCTCCTTCTTAGCTCAGTAAATAAGAAAATGAATAGAAGGAAGAAGAGGGATGGAGTGTTGCTAAGAAAAGGATTTATCCTCTTCAACAAATGGATCAAAACCTTGATGCAGACATGAGACAAGAACTTACAATGTGTGGTTGTCACCTTGGTTTCATTCAGAAAATTATAACAATAGATGCAAGAACATAACATTACAACCATAAGTCACAGGGATCATAGCAATGTCAATCACATCTCATCATCAATATTATTAAACATGTGCATAAAACCCCTAGTATCTCAGTTAAAATCTCAAATATATTATACAAGCCTATAATACAAGTTTGGGGAAAGTGACAGGGCATCCTATTGGGCTAGTGTCGAATAGAAAAATAAATTTCTCAAAAAATACTTCATCTAAGCCATATAAGTGGGTGATGTGGATAAGGGATGTTCTGACAATGAGTGCAGTGAAGCAGGGGAATGCAAACTTTTACCTATGGGTGCCTTTGTAGAATGCGAGTTGCACTTGTCCTGGATGCAAATTTTTCCAAGACCAATTCATGCTTTTTATTCTTTACTCTTATTTCTTTTTCTTCAAGAAGATAGTAAGGGGACACTGCATTGGCGTGGAGACGGGTGGTGGCAGCGTCACCCACAATTACTTTCACATAAATGAGAAGGTTGGCTTGTGATGAGACCCCCTTTCGCTTGGCCATGCAACCAAGAGTCACTACCTTGGCATTGTAACCAACTGCTAGTAGTGTCATATTGCTAGATACCCATGGACCTAATAGGTTGGCTCGTCATGATACCCCCTATCCTCTGACTAGGTCTTGTTTCATTATTTTATTCAGGTCCCTCTTGTTTCTTCCTGAGAAGCCTTTTACTACTTTGTCAAGGATCCCTGGGTGAAGCATCTTTAGGTTTTATTTTTAGGATTTTATCTTTTTCCAGCTTGATTTTACCTTCTGGGCCTTTAGCTCCTTCTTCCCACTAAGCAAGGTGAAATCCTCAAATGATAGGTCAACCCAGTGACCGGACAAGTGTAATGGGATAGATGCGCGAGAAGCAAGATGAAAAGGTGGTGCTATGATGGGAGCAGACGATGGATTTTCAAAAATCCCCCCAGTGAAAATACAAACCCTATGGACACAGGATTAGTAGGGCAACTTGTCATTCCCCCTAGAGATGGTCAAGTGAGAAAGTATAATATCCAAGAATTTGTTAGAAATAAAAGGTTTTGATGATCAAAGTGACACATACCATGATACATGAACTCATTACCTCATGGAGAAAGAACCATATATGAAACAAGACCAAGCGATGTCAGTGCTACTAGAAAGGTAGAGGCTCTAAAAGGGAGAAAATATGGTCCCTCTAGGGCCATGATAAAGTTGATTTGGCTCTCGGTACTTCATGTATAAGACCTGTGGGCCTCGAGACATGATCTCCTAGTTATCCCTAAATGTGGTGGATAACATGTTCCATATCTGGTGTTTCTTGTCATATCTTGTATTTCCACTTTCTATATCTTTAGATCTATGTGATATTCTTGTTAACTAAATCCACAAACCCTAAGACATAACTTAAGAAGTAAACCTGCAAGCAAACACACACACATCAATTAAACAGTGAGCAATTAGTGTTCCAAGGGAAAAAATTGGCTTGGGAACATTATAGTGGTATCAGAGTGTTCATCCTCCAAGCTAGTGGGGATCAACACATTTAGAGGTTCAATGGTATCTATATGGGAATATGTGGGAGGTAGGAAGAAATACTAGAGGCCGATATGGAAGGTTCAGGTGAGGGCAGTGAGCCACAAGTCTTATCTACCTTGGCACAAGAACGACATTAGTCTATACCCCAGACAGAGAGTAAGTTGGTCACACACTTACATGAAAACCAGGAGGCATCATGTAGAAGTTAGAGTGAGTTCAGGGTGACTTTCGAAAAGGTAACTGCAAATCAGATATGATCTCAGGGGTTCAGTTGAATTTGACTTATGGAGGAAAGGGGCCTGAAAAATATGCAAATAGAGAGGCTAGTGGATCTCAGGGACAGAATATACATCAGTAGGAACATATTCCATATTATCATACTGAGGGATAGAGCCATGGAGGAGGTGCACCACAGGGACAGACACACAATAGGACCACCCATAGGCCCTACCTTCCTTCATTCTTGGATGACCAGACACAACCAAACTACCAAGACAAAATTGAGAACAAATTTGATCAGAATGTTAGAGAATATAACTCACTGAGCATAACAGTCCAGAGACAAATTACATTGGATAAGTATTGTGGATTTAAGCTCATAGGTAAAGCCAAGCCGTCCCACATGACCAATTATGAGTTAGAGCGCAGGGCTGGAAAAATGGAGATCCCCTATTTTGATGGGTCTCCCAAGATGACTGCACAAGCTTGGGTGCAAAAAATGGACACTTATCTACAACTTAACCCAATGAGAGAGATGGATGCCATCAAGTTTTCCACCATGTACTTGGAGGGAAAATCTCATGACTGGTGGTACCATTGGTTAAACACACTTGGCCACAATCAAATAATGGCTTACAAAAAGTTTACAAAGAGGCTTATTAACAGGTTTAACCAGGGGGATCTAGAGCTACACTTTAGGGAACTTACCCAAATCAGGAAAACAAGATCACCATAGGTGTATATTGAGGAGTTTTAGAGGATAGAAGTTATGGTACAATATGTGTCTCAGTCAAGAATCATGATTCTTTTCACAAAGCGTTTGATGGAACCCTTAAAGGGATGGGTTAAGGCTTTCAATCCTACCAACTTGCAGGATGCTTTATGGAGGGCTATATATATAGGCCCAATAGAAAAATCTAAATAAATAACTTGACCACTCTAAATACCAGAGGAAGAGACCAAATATCTCCCATGAATCAAGGAGGAAGAGACCCAAGGGGGTTTGGCATAGGAAGAGGTAGGATGGATGAGAACACTATAAGGGAATTGAGGATAAAACAACTATACTATACATGCAAAGCTCCTTGGGATCCATCCCACAAGTGTATGGGGAGAGGCAAGGCTCACTACATTGAGGTAACTTCCGATAATGAGAAGGATGATTATTTAGGCCACCTACAAAATATAGAAGCAAACACCACCGAAACTGCAGAAGAAGAAGGTACAGGTCACAACATGGAAATAGATGAGAAGGCTACATTGGCATCCATCAGTGGGGTGCCCAAATATAACACCTTTAGGATGAGAGGGGTATTGTAGGGATAGAAGTTTCTGGTTCTAATTTATGGGGGTGCTTCTCACAAATTTATTTATTCATTTCTACTATATAGGAGGCACATACCCACGATGGAATTTTAAGGATTCAAGGTGGAGGTAGTAGGAGGAAGCACCATGCCCTGTAATAGGTATATTCCAGGAATGAAGCTTACATTGGGCAGGCATGATTTAGCACAAGACTTGTATGTGATGGATCTTCTAGACACAAATATCATCCTTCAGGTTCAATGGATTAATATGTTGGGACCAATCACCACCAGCTACAAGACCATGGAGATGTCTTTCATAGAGGAAAGTGGGAAAAAGGTAGTTCTCAGGGGCAGGTCAGGAAACACAAGTAGGGTGGTTACAAAAAGTGCATGGAGGCTATTTTCAGAAGAGAGGACATTGTATAAGTTGCTCAGTGTAGGATTTCAGTACATGTGGAAAAGAAGGGAGAAGTTCACTATTCACCATAGATTCAAAGAATCATTAGCAAACATAGCAAGGTGTTTGGACCAATTCCACTAGGAGCACACCAGATAGGTGGTTTGAGCATATCATAGAGATGGAAGAGGGAGCGAAACCTATCATCACCACTCCCTATAGACACCCAAAAAAGTACAAAGATGATATAGTGAAGGCTATCAAAGAACTGTTAGACATGGCTCACATTAGACCGATTTCCATCCCTTTTTGATCTTCATTGGTACTAGTAAAGAAGAAGGATGGAACCATGTGCATGTGCATTGATTACAGGGAATCGAACAAGAAGAAAATTAAGAATAGGTATCCAATTTTGAGGATTGATGAGCTATTGGATGAGCTTCATGGGGTTGTTTACCTTACCAAGATTGACTTGTGCTCTGGATATCATCAGATCAAAATGAGGGAGCAGGACGTCCCCAAGACTCCCTTCAGATGTCACTATGACCACTATGAATTCCTAGTGATTCCATTTGGATTGACTAATGCACCAACCACATTTCAATATTGCATGAATTACATCTTCAACAAGTAGTTGAGGAAGCACCTCCTAGTATTTTTTGATAACTTGTTGATCTACAAAAATACTTGGGAGGAACATATTCAACATGTAGAACATATTCTATCCATCATGGAAGACCAATCCTTATATGCAAAGGAATCCAAATGTCAATTTGGAATGATAGAGGTCCTCTATTTGGGACACATCATTGGAGTAAAGGGGGTACAACTACACCAAGAGAAGATCCAAGCGATACTTGATTGGCCCACACCTAAGACCCTCACATAATTGAAGGGGTTTCTTGGCATTTATTTCTATTACAGGAGATTCGTCAAGGGT
>JASDQU010195511.1:0-19687 GCA_032191745.1 Picea mariana | reverse complement strand
CTTGAACTGGTTGTTGGACACACCCAACACGCTGAGAGGGGGGGTGAATTAGTGTAGGGCTCTTTTTAATCCTTTACAAAACACCTTAGTTAGCAATTACCATTTACTTATCATCCATTACTTTCATTTATAACAAGTTGTATGTAATCATATCTCAGCAACAAACATCATCGATAAAACATCATCGGGAAACGTGTTGCATTTTGCCTCGTTTTTCGTGTCCAATGTTGGGCAGTTTTTCAGCAAATGGTTTTCTATTTCCAGTTAAGGAATTAGGGTTGTTGACTAATCCAGGTCATTGGTTTAGGGTTTTGGATGTCGCTGGATCCTATATGTATATTGTATTGTAAACAATGTATCACTATGAATGAATATAGAATATGTTGGTTTTCCCGGTTTAGGTTTCCAGGGGAAAAATCTCTATGTAATGTTTGTATTTTCCATTTTATCTTTTCTGTTCTTTTACTGAAAGTATCTTTGCAGTAAATATTGTACAAGGTTAGAATCTACACTTGGTATAAGAACTTTGTTGGCTTTAGGGGGACGCCTTTGTGGTCAAGGGTTTGGCTCGAGACTATGGTAAGCCTTGTTACAGTGGGAGATCCGTGGTATTGATTTTTCAGGTGAAGAGAAATGGTTAGCAATTTGAAGATGGAGATCAAGAAGTTTAATGGGCAATGTTTTGAGCTGTGGAAGCTCAAGATGGAAGATCTTTTGGTGGACAGAGATCAGTGGATCGTGGTAGATCCAGGTACTACACCTACATGAACTTCAACAGATGATTGGGAAAAATTGGATTGGAAGGAGAAGATCACAATCCAATTGTGTCTCTTAGATTCAGTATTTCTGAATGTGTTAGAGGAAGCTACAACCAAGGATTTATGGGATAAGTTGGGGAAGTTGGGGAAGTCTAAGTCCCTAGTAAATAAACTATTCTTGAGAAATAAGTTGTATAACCTGAGGATGAGAGATGGAGACTTGGTGGCAGAGAATTTGAATGCCTTCAATACTGTGGTAAGTCAGTTAGTATCTGTTGAGATTAAAATTTCAGATGAAGATAATTGTATCAGTTTACTATGTTCTTTACCAGACTCGTGGGATAGTCTGGTTGTCTAAAGGTAGTAAAGGTAGTAATACAAATGCCTTGAAGTTTGATGAAGTGGTCTCATCCTTGTTGTCTAAGGAGATGAGATGGAAGAATATGGAAGGACAGAGCACATACGCATTATTTGCAAGAGGACGTTCCTAGGAAAGAAATAGATCTAAGTTCTCAAGTGGGAGATCTAAGTCTAAGGGTAGATCTAAATCTCCTAGAAAGTTTGTAAAGGTATGTTGGAGATGTGGAAAATAAGGGAACTACAAGAAACAGTGTAGATCCAAAGTTGAGAAAAAGAAGGGATCTGAAGAATCTCCTTCTACAGAAGAAAATACCTCCAAGGAAGAAGGAGGGGATGTGTACTTGGCTTCTTCAAGCACACATGTGAATCATGAGGCATGGTTGGTTGACTCAGGTTCATCCTTTCATATGAATCCCCACAGAGAGTGGTTTTGTGAATATGAAAGGTATGATGGAGGTAATGTTTTCCTAGGTGATGACTCGACAACTAGAATCATAGGTCAAGGAAAATTCAAGTTGAGGCTCATAGATGGAAGAATTAGAACACTAACTGATGTTCTTCACATCCCAGGATTGGCCAGAAATTTGATTTATGTAATAAAAATGGACGATGCAGGGGTAAAAACAATATTTGAAAAGGAAACACGTAGGATGGTTTGAGAAGCAATGGTGTTGTTTAAAGGAGTTCAGTTTGGAACTTTGTATAAGCTGCAAGGAAGCACTATTAGTGATGGGTGTAATAGTTTCATTGTTCCTAATATTGGAGTTAAAGAAGAAATAATTCCTATAGTCTCTGGAGAAAAGGTTATGTTGTGGCATCAAATACTGGGGCATATCGGAGAGAAGGGTATTTGACTACTACACGGTAAAGGTATGGTTGGAGGTATGTCTAAATTCTCTCTGGATTTTGATTTCTGTGAACATTGTGTATATGGGAAACATAATCAGGTAAGATTCCCCTATGATGCAATGAGGGCAGAAGGAATTTTATAGCTAGTTCACAGTGATGTTTCTGGACCTGAGTCGGTCCCATCATTGGGAAAATCTATGTAATATGTCTCATTTATAGATGAATTCTTGAGGAATACTTGGATATATTTCCTCAGGAAGAAATATGAAGTCTTTGACATGTTTAAAGAGTTTAAGGCTCTTGTTGAGAATCAAACAGAAAAAATAATTAAGGTGTTGAGGACAGATAATGGTGGAGAGTTCTATGGAAATGAATTTGAAGGATTATGTAAGAAGTGTGGTATATCAAGGAAGAAGACTACTCCATATACACATAAGAAGAATGGAGTTGCAGAAAGGATGAATAGTATGATGATGGAAAAAGAAAGGTGCATGCTCCGTGGTGTCGAGTTAGGGAAAGAATTATGGGCAAAGSCAGTGGGTACTTCATGTTACCTGGTCAACAGATCACCCTCATAAGCATTGGATAACAAGACTCCACAAGAGGTATGGACTGGTAAGAAACCTTCTCTCACACATCTCAAGGTATTTGGTTGCGATGCATATGTTCATGTTCCAAAGGAAAACATGAGTAAGCTAGGTAAGAAGGATGAAAATTGTATCTTTATTGGATATAAAGATGGTCTCAAAGTCTATAAGCTTTGGAACCTATAAACTAAGAAGGTAGTGTATAACCGAGGTGTGGTATTTAGAGAAATGAAGGATGTTTTTAAACAGCAAGTCCTACCAAGTAAGGAAGAACCAAAGAAAATAGAGTTTGATTTAAAGGATGATGAATCAGACTTTACAGAAGAACATGAATCAGAAGAAGAAGATCCTCATACACCAGTATTGAGGACATCGATTTGAGAAAGAAGGCTACCGGAAAGGTATACTCCATCTGATTTCTGTTCAAATATTTCTTTGTCTATTACTGGTGATGATCCTAGAACTGTCAGGGAGGTAGTGGATTCAGAGGATGTAAATCTATGGAAAAAGGCCATGGACGAAGAAATGGAAACCTTGTATAAGAATGAGGCTTGGGATCTAGTGGACTTGTTGACTGGAAGAAATCCCATTAGCAACAAATGGGTATTTAAAAAGAAGCTGAATGCAGAAGGAAAAGTGGAGAAATACAAAGCTCGATTAGTAGCAAAGGGTTATTCCCAAGTTGAGGGAATTTATTTTGGTGAGATTTTTTCTCATGTTGTCAAGTTAACCTCTATAAGATTTTTGTTATCTGTTGCTACTACATTTGATTTTGAAGTAGAACAAATGGATGTGAAGACAACATTCCTACATGGGGATCTAGAAGATGAAATCTATATGAAGCGACCATAAGGATTTGTTGTGAAGGGAAAGAAGGCGCTGGTATGCAAGATGAAAAAGTCCATGTATGGTTTAAAACAATCATCAAGGATGTGGTATCAAAAATTTGATACTTATGTGTTGGGACTTGGTTTCACAAGAAGCAAAGAGGATCATTCTGTGTATTTTAAATTAATTGGTGGTCATTTGATTTATTTGGTCTTGTATGTGGATGACATGTTGCTGATAGGAAACAACAAGGAGATTATCCAGGATGTGAAAACTTAGTTGTCCTCTAAATTTGACATGAAGGATCTTAGTGCTTCAAATTTCAATTTGGGCATGGAAATTAAAAGAGATTAGAAAAAGAGGAAACCCTGGTTAAATCAAAGAAAACATGTCGGGATAGTATTGCAGAGGTTTAATATGCAGGAATGTAAACCGGTCAAGGTTCCTATTCCCGTTGGTGTAGAGTTATTTGTGGATCAGTGTCCCAAGACACAGAAAGAGGAGGAGGACATGACTCGTGTTCTGCTGAAATTACTAAGACAACTGAGAGGGAGGGGTGAATCATTTGTTACTGCCCTTAAACAATCTTATGTCTATTAAAATAAATTTTCAATCTTCTCTAAGTGTCCATCAAGATTATACAAGATATGAATAACAGAAATAATAACATCAATCACACATATGATATACACAGAGACATATTTTCACAAGGAAACCCATAAAGGGATAAAACCTCTTCTTCTTTGAATGATAGGCAGTATTTTATGTTCTATATGTCATCTATCTTTGTGCACCAACTCAAAATGAGGCTACCACCTTTGTTTTACAAGCTGCAACTTGGTAAGAGCACCAACTTTCTGTTTTCTCTAGCACCCACTAGAAGGAAGCACCAACTCCCTGAGTGTTCCAACACCAACTGGATCGAAGCACCTACTTCCACTTATACAGGCACCAACTTACATACAGAAAACTCTGTGTTTTCCCTAGCACCACCCTACTAGCATGTTTTCTGGCCACAACTAGATGAAAGCTACAACTTCTAGTATTCAATCACCAACTTGAATAATAGAGGACTACAATCCTCCCTAGCACCTCCCTACCTCCCTGATTATAAATAAATGATTGAATAACCAACAATTCATATATATAAATTCTTACCAATTCTTCTATGTTATGCAATTCTTCTCTGCTTCACTATTCTTCTGTTCTATTCATACTTGGCTTGACTTGTTGTCTCTTTCTATCTATTCTTTCTCTATTCCTCTCATGCTCTTTGGTATGTGTACATTATGCTCTCTTCACATTTTTTGTTCTGTTAAGATTTTATTTCTCATCTCTGAGTTTGATCTCACACTATGCATACTGTGATTTTCCTTTCTCCTAGATCAACTCATTATTCTAGTGAGAATAGCCAACCTGACTCAGTCACGACCTTTATCTTTTATACAAGTGCATCAATTTTGTTACACCTCACATCTCCAAGAGAAACTTCCAAACAACCAAATTGCCAATCATCCAAGAACTATGATTCAGTTCTGCTAACTTAATCATAACTGATTAATAATCCATGAAGTGCAACAGTAACCCTTCGATCAGATTGTCGAGATAATCAATGTCGTTGGATTAAACATGCATAGACTTGTTGATTTATCAAATATTTTCCTCGCGAACTTTACCTGTGTTAGCTAGCACCGACCGGGTTTCTCCCCACATGCCCACTCGCTGTGACCATAATCCAAACAAAAGTCATTTTGCGATTTCGCATTTTGGGTGATCGACTATGAGTCACCTCAATTTTCCCAAGTCGCGAAACTATGAAGTGGAGAGTAGCAACATTATCTCCTTCCCTTATCTTCCGCTAATGTGACCACTAGTTATGACCAGGGACCAAGCAAGAGGGGTGAGTCGTGATTTCGCATATCGTGAACTCCTGCTATGAGTTTCCTCGAAACTCCCAACTCGCCTTTTAGGTGGATCTTAGCAGCATGCTATCTCCTTCGCCTATGTGACCATGGATATGACCATGGGCCAAGCATTTGAGTGTTTCACAACTTCCTGACTTGCGATGTTGGAGGTTAGAACACCTCCCTTCTTCTGATTCCTGAACTCCCCACTTCCATCACCTTAGATCAACCGTATAAGATTTCCCGTGACTCAATGGTCATGATTACCTTCTACATTTCAGGATTTCATGAGTTCTTGTCTAACGTGGTCCTTGCTGACATGGTCTGCAACTGTCCTTGCTGACGTGGTTTGCAGATATCCTTGCTGACATGGATCTCCTCTCATGGCACATGTTCTTCTCCTGGATCTGACGACCCAATTTATTCCTCGATCCAACGGTCAAGATCTCCTCTTCGTGAACTTTGACTCCAAATCAGATCAATGGGCCAGATCCTCAGTGATCCAACGGCCCAGATCATTTCGTGACTTCGCATATCGCGAGTTTCTAAAACTCTCACCTTTGACTTCTCCAACTCGCAAGTCAGCAAAATGATGATCTCTCGCCATGCGTCCTCTGGATCCAACGAATCATATCATTTCACGATTTCTCATATCATGAGTTCCTACAACTCTCACCTTTGACTTCTGCAGCTCATGAGTCAGTGAAATGCGGATCTCTCGCCACATGTCTTCTGAATCCAACGATTTCTCGTCCTTCGCGCTCTGATCAGATGGCTAAGGTCTAATATCCTCCTCTGCACTCTTTTGAGTTTCCTTGATGTTGTTCTTGCCATCAATTTTTTGAGTGTCATCATTGTTGTTCTTTCCATCAATGACAAGCACATTCTTTTCCTGAAAGATATGCCAACAATCTCCCCCCTTTGGCATTGATGGAAACCCTAAAAGGTTGCACCTGCACTGATTTGTTGTAGCATCCAGACTGCAATGATTTTTTGTAGCATCCAGACAACTAACCACACCTGCACTGCACTGATTTGTTGTAGCATCCAGATTGCACTGATTTTTTGTAGCATCCAAACAACTAACGACAACTTTTCTCCCCCTTTGACATCAATGTCAAAGAAAATATGCTCCCCCTTAGCTATTACAATACTTACCAAAAATACGACAGATATTCTATAAGTACTCCCCCTGACAAAGTGAACAGATTAGACGAAATAAGATATGACCCCCAACTTCTGACGAAGATATTCAAATGGTGTCGTTGCTAATGGTTTAGTAAAGATATCAGCTATTTGTTCTGTGGAAGGAATATAATTCAACTGAACAACTATGTTTGTGACTTGTTCTTTGAGAAAATGGTATTTTATTGGTATAATATTCTTAGTCTTTGAATGAAGTACAGGATTCTTGGAGACACTAATGGCACTAGTGTTATCACAGTGAAGTGGGATGGGATCAATATAAGTTACCTTTGAATCTGCAAGAGTTTGTATCATCCATAAAATCTGAGTGCATCAAGTAGCAACAAAAATGTACTCTACCTATGTAGTTGATAAGGAAATAGAGACCTGCTTCTTACTAAGCCATGCTACTAATGAGTCACCCAGGAAGAATGCACCTACACTGGTGCTCTTTCTCTCATCCACACAATTTTCCCAATCAGCATCTGAATAAGCAATTAACTGAAAAATTATGATTTCTAGGATACCACAGACCATAAGCCATTGTGCCCTTCAAGTATTTGAATATCCTTTTGATAGCTACTAAATGACTTTGTTTGGGAGCAGATTGATAACGACCTACCATTCCAACAACTTGCATTATATCAGGACGTGATGTTGTGATGTACAAAACACTGCCTATCATTGCTCGATATGTTCTTTGATCAACATGAGGTGAAATATCATCTTTACTGAGCTTGCAACCAACCACCATAGGTGTACTAACAGGAGAGGAATCTTCCATCTAGAACTTTTTCAACATCTCTTTCAAATATTTTTCTTGAGAGATAACTATTCCTGTAGAACTCTGATTTACTTGTAAACCAAGAAAATATGACAATTCTCCTATCATGGACATCTCAAACTTTGTTTGCATAGAATTAGCAAACCATTGAATAGAAGAGTCATTAGTACAGCCAAAAATAATGTCATCTACATAAACCAAAACAACTAATAGATCATCACCTTCAGACTTAATATATAGATTGTTGTCAACAATACCTTTCTTGAACCCTTTGTCTTGTATAAATTTATCCAATCTATAATACTGAGCTCATGGTGCTTGTTTCAGTCCATATAAAGCCTTCTTTAGCTTGCAGACATAGTCAAGATTATCTGTCAGTGAAAATCCTTTAAGTTGCTCCATATATACTTCTTCTTCTAGATCTCCATTGAGAAATGTTGACTTAACATCCATTTGATATAATTTAAAGTTCTTATGACATGAATATGCAAGAAACATTCTGATGGCTTCTAATCTTGCCACTGGTGCAAAGTTTCATCAAAATCCCATCCTTCAACTTGTGCATACCCTTTACAGACCAATCTGTCTTTATTCCTAACAATTTGTCCTTTTTCATTCATTTTATTCTTGAATACCCATTTGGAGCCTATTACATTCTTATCTTTAGGTCTAGGAACAAGCTCCCAAGTGTTATTCTTCTCAACCTGATCAAGCTCTTGATTCATAGATCTAATCCAATCATCATGCTTGTTGGATTCATAATTTTTTTTAGGTTCAATCATAGATAGGAAAGAAACATGAGATTGTTTTGAGTCTTTAATCAATTTCCTTCTTGTCTGAACTCATTTATTCATATCACCAATTATCTGATTTTCAAGATGATTCTTTCTAACAATTCTGAGAGGTAGTTTTGTTTCTGTTTGCTTAGTTGAGTCTGCCTGAGTATTTGTATCTTTATTTGATTCAGATTCTTCTCTTTCTGATCCTTGGACCTGTTCATCTTCAAATTCAACTATATCTTCTGTGATTGATTTAACACTGCTTACATCTTGTATTGGTATTTCTTCATCAACTTTTATGTCAATACAATCAACCAGTTTATGCAGCCTATTATTATAGCATTTGTATCATTTACTGTGTGTAGCATACCCTATGAAGATATCGTCATCGGCCCTGTCATCATATTTACCGATATTTTCATCATTATTCTTGATATAACACTTACTCCCAAAGACTTTAAAATGCTTGATTGAAGCGGGTCTTCCAAACCATAGTTCATAAGGAGTCTTGTCACTGTGTGGCCTAAGATGAGATTTATTAAGAATATGTACAGTTGTATGAATTGCTTCCACCCAATATGTCTGAGCAATATTCCTTTCATTCATCATTGATCTTGTCATCTGCCAAACTAATCTATTCTACCTCTCAACTACTCCATTTTGTTGTGGAGACCTTGGAATAGTATACTTTCTTTTGATCCCATGTTTATCACAAAACTCTTTGAAATTCCATGAACTAATCTCTTCTCCTCTATCAGACCTTACTGCCTTCAATATTTTTCCTGTTTGATTCTCAGTCAGAGCCTTAAACACTTTTAATTTTTCAAATGATTCAGACTTTTCCTTCAGAAAGACAACCCATGTTAGTCTAGAATAATCATCAATAATCCACATGAAATAGTTTTATTTTCCTGTACCTTCCTTCCTTGATGGTCCACATAAATCCATATGAACTAACTAAAGAAGTTTTTCTGTAGAAGGAAAGTTCTTAGATTTAAACTGTGTTCGAGTAAGCTTTCCTATTTGGCAAGCTTTACAAACAGAATCATATATCTTTGATATCTTTGGAAGATATTTTACTACCCCACTGGTTCTAAGTCTGATTATATGATCAAAATTTAGGTGTCCAAGTCTCCTATTCCATATCCAACTTTCATCATACTTGCTTAAGTGACATTCTTCTTTTTCTTCTTTTAAAACATTTATGTTCTTATGCCTTTTGCAATCAGTTTTCCTGAATTCACAGATTTTATTCTACAATCTTTAGAAGTAAAAACAACTTCACATCCTTGGTCACAGACTTGACTGACACTAAGCAGATTATGTTTCAGGCCATCTACAAACAACTTATCTTGAGATTTCCCTTTTCCATTAATCAGACTTACCATTCCTTTACCTTTTATTTTTCCTGGTGCATCGTTTCCAAAAGTTACATTGCCTGATTTACTTTCACTTAGAGTTAGAAACTTACTTTTGTCTCAAGTTATATGTTTGGAACATCCACTGTCAATATACTAGGGATTCTTTTGTCTTTGGGATGATAAAACTAATCGACACTGGTCATCTTATTTCTTCTTCGAAACCTTGAAATCTTCAGCAACATGATTCAAATCTGGCTTATAGTTACTTAAGCGACAGTTTGTAGCTTTATGTCCATGATTATGGCAGGTGTAACATTTTGGTTCACTGAATAACATATCATAACGATTGTTATGATCGTAACTATTGTTATGCTTAACCTGCATCTTTTTCCCAACCATCACATGATTTGTAGTCTGTGGTTGTTTGTTACTTGACTGTCTCAATCTTTGTTGTGGAAGATAATTATTCCTTGAGTATCTTGATTGCTCATATCTAAATCTTAAAGAACAATTTACAGCTTTGTGACCAAAGTTAGAACAGAAAAAACAATATCCATAGAAAAATCCTTTGTACTTGGAAAATGGTTGTCTTCTTTGAGCGAGTCGATTTCTTCCATACTAATGATTTATTTCACCAGAAGATGTGTTTGTGTTATTTCTTTGATCTAGAGATTCAGTTTTGGTACTTTTTCTCTCATTCCTTTTTGGCGGTTGATTATCTTTCTCTGTTTCTGCAGAGTGGTTGTTGTCAATGCTTGTAGATTTGACAAACTTGATGGATTCTATGTTACTTGGTTGATCACTACTTGATCCTTATTCATAACCCAAGCCAAATTTCAAATTTGGATTCCTTTGCTGATTTAGAATGGAGGTTAATCCTTCCGAGGCTTTAATACTTTATAGATTTTGGTGATACAATGCCTTAAACTTCTCCATCTCTTTTCTGGTTTTTACTATCTCTTCTTCTAAGGATTCACATCTCGCTTTATTCTTTGATAACTGTTGTTTTAGAATGTTGTCTATTTTCTTTGCCTCTTCTAACTCCACTTTTAGTAAGGCAAAGTCTTCATCAGGTTTTTTACCATTCATTTTAAACTGCATCAATAATTGTTTTTGTTTTCTCTTCTTAAATCTGAGTCTGTCAATTTCTTCCAAAGCACTGATTAATTCACCTTCCATATCCACCATAGCTTCTTAGTCATCCATTTCACCTCTTGTGTGTTCATCATCAAGATCTACCATATCCATAAGCATAAAATCATTCACTTTGTCTTCGCAGGATGAATCGCTATCTATCTCTTCTGAGGAGTCGTCTTTGTTTGCACACAAACTTTTATTTTTACTATATTTTTTAAATTTGTATTTTTTTTCATCATTAGAGTTCTGGTCTTTTTTCTTGTGAGGACACTTAGATGCAAAATGACCTATCTTACCATAGTAAAAACATTTGAAGGGAAGCTTGCCTTGATATTTCCCTGATCCTTTCTTTAACCTTCTCACAATTGTTTCCTCAATATCATCTAATTCTGAATCAGTATTCTTGTTTGCTTTAAAAAATGCTTCTCTAGTGATGGATTTATATTTGCTAATTCTCATTTCATATGCAGATAGAGCTCCTAGGAGTTGATCAATAGACAAAGTTTCAAGATCATTTAATTCTTCTATTGTAGAAACTTTTGGATTAAATCTATCAAGCAGAGATCTTAATATCTTCTGAACTAAAAATGCATCTTCAATCTTCTCACCAAGACCCTTCATGGCATTCACAAGCTCTTCAACTCTTAAAAAATACTTACTAACTATTTCATCCTCATTCATCCTTAGTTGTTCAAATTTCAATCTATATGTTTGAAGTTTGGCATCTTTTACTTTCTCATTTCCTTCATAACGGATAGTAAGTTTAGCCCACATTGCTTTGGCAGATTTAATATGCATCACCTTTATAAACTTAGCTTCAACAAGTCCATTCAAGATAGAATTCATTTCCTTTGCATTGAAGCTAAATTCTGGCTTATCATCTTTAGAAGCTAGCACAATAGGATTTATATATCTAGTTTCTACTACACCCCAAACATCAACACCTAAGGCCATTATGTATGTTCTCATTCTAACTTTCCAGAAGGCAAAATTTGTTCCATCAAATAGAGGAGGATTATTGGCTGAAGTCTCTTCATGACTTGTCATGTTTAAGCTTACAGATCTAACTTTAAATAAAAGGAACCTGCTCTAATACCAATTGTTGAAATTACTAAGACAATTGAGAGGGGAGGGGGGCGGGGTGAGTCAGTTGTTACAGTGCTTAAACAATATTATGTCTAGTAAAAATATTTTTCAATCTTCTCCAAGTGGCCATCAAGATTATACAAGATATGAATAATAGAAATAACAAACATCAATCACACATATGATATACACAGAGACATATTTTCACGAGGAAACCCATAAAGGGAGAAAACATCTTCTTCTTCAAATGATAGGTAGTCTTTTATGTTCTGTACATCATCTATCTTTGAGCACCAACTCAAAATGAGGCTACCACCTCTGTTTTACAAGCTGCAACTTGCTGAGAGCACCAACTCTCTGGTTTCTCTAGCACCCACTAGAAGGAAACACCAACTGCCTGAGTGTTCCAACACCAACTGGATGGAAGCACCCACTTCCACTTATACAGGCACCAACTTGTATACATAAAACTCCGTGTTTTCCATAGCACCACCCTGCCACCATGTTTTCTAGTCACAACTAGATGAAATCTACAACTTCCATTGTTCAAGCATCGACTTGAATAACAGAGGAATACAGTCCTCCCTAGCACCTCCCTGATTATAAATAAATGATTGAATAACCAACAATACAAATACATCGATTCTTACCAATTCTATTCTGCTTCACTATTCTTCTGTTATGTTCATACTTGTCTTGACTTGTTGTCTCTCTCTATCTATTCTTTCTTTGTTCCTCTAATGCTCTTTGGTATGTGTACATTCTACTCTCTTCACCTTCTCTGTTCTGTTCAACTTATGTTTCTCATCTCTAAGTTTGATCTCACACTCTACATACTGTGATTTTCCTTTCTCCCAGTTCAAATCATTATTCCAGTGAGAACAACCAACCTAACTCAATCACAACCTTTTTCTTTTATACAAGTGCATCAATTTTGTTAACCTCGCATCTCCAAGAGAAACTGTCAAGCAACCAAATCGCTAATCATCCAAGAACTATGATTTAGTTCTGCTAACTGAATTGTAACTGATCAATAATCCGTGAAGTGCAACAGTAACCCTTCGATCAGATTGTTGAGATAATCAAAGTCATTGGATTAAACACACAGAGACTTGCTGATTTATCAAATATGTTCCTCACGAACTTTACCTGCGTGAACTAGCACTGGGCATGTTT
Organism: Picea mariana; assembly: GCA_032191745.1. NCBI lineage: Eukaryota > Viridiplantae > Streptophyta > Pinopsida > Pinales > Pinaceae > Picea > Picea mariana. The sequence goes on along the minus strand of JASDQU010195511.1, from coordinate 6,893 downwards.
CTCCCCACATGCCCACTCGGTGTGACCATATGCCAAACAAAAGTCATTTCACGATTTCGTGTTTTGGGTGATCGACTGTGAGTCACCTCGATTTTCCCAACTCGCAAAACTCTGAAGTGGAGCCTAGCAACACTAGATCCTTCCCTTCACTTCCACTAATGTGACCACTAGCTATGACCAGGGGCCAAGCAAGAGGGGTGAGTCTCAATTTCACATATCGCGAACTCCTACTGTGAGTTGCCTCGAAACTCCCAACTCGCGAAACTCCACGTTGGAGTTTAGCAACATGCTAGCTCCTTCGCCAATGTGACCATGGCTATGACCACATGCCAAGCATTCGAGCGTTTCATGACTTCACAACTCGTGATGTCGGAGGTTATAGCACCTCCCATTTTTCGATTCCCGAAATCTTGACTTCCATCACCTCAGATCTATAGTTTGAGATTTCCCGTGACTCCACGGTCATGATCATGTTCTACATTTTTGGATTTCGTGAGTTCTTGTCTGAAGTGGTCCTTGCTGACGGGGTATGCAGCTATCCTTACTGATGTGGATCTCCTCTCATGGAAAATGTTCTTCTCTTGGATCTAACGGCCCAGTTTATTCCTCGATCCAACGGTCAAGATCTCCTCTTCATGAACTCAGATTTCATATCAGATCAATGATCCAGATCCTCGGTGATCCGACGGCCTAGATCATTTCGTGACTTCGCATATCATGAGTTTCTACAACTCTCACCTTTGACTTCTCCAGCTCACGAGTCAACGAAATGTTGATCTCTTTCCATGTGTCCTATGGATCCAACGACTCAAATCATTTCACGATTTCACATATTGTGAGTTCCTACAACTCTCACCTTTGACTTCTCTAGCTTGCGAGATAGCGAAATGTTGATCTCTCTCCACATGTCCTCTGAATCCAACGTTTGATCGTCCTTCACGTTTTGATCTGATGGCTGAGTTCTAATCTCCTCCTTTGCACTCTTTTGAGTGTCCTCGTTGTTGTTCTTTCCATCAATTTCTGAGTGCCATCATTGTTGTTCTTGCCATCAATGACAAGCACATTTTTTTCCTGAAAGATATGCCAACATGTTCCATATGCAAGTGCAGTTGGTAGTTTGGTGTATGCAATGGTCTGTACTGTTAGATTTTAGTGAGCTATGAATCATGTAATTCTTTTAAATTTTCTGTCAACAATTATTTCAACCATAACTACTGCAACAAACCAAGATCACAAGAAGAAGATCCATGCACAAGAACACAAGAAGTATCCTGGGAAACCCTTCTAAAAAAGGGAATAAAACCCAGCCAAATCCTTTGCTATAATCTTCAAGAGAAAGACATTCGCCACTAAGAATGACTTAGCACACAAGAGGGTTCTTAAGACCTAGAACTCTAGCGCCCAAGAGAGGTGCGCACCTTTTACCAAGTAGATGTATTTGTTGTAATTTCCAAACACACAAAAAAGTATGATTCCACAATGGAGAATTATCCCTTACTTATATTAGACATGTCCAATCAACAAAGGCGTCTATTGGCTCAACAGGGCCGACCTCTCTAAGTCACTATATAATTTATTATTATTATTATTATTATTATTATTATTATTATTATAATTAATATTAATATTATTTATCTTTTACATTTATTATTAAACATATTAATGTGGGGCCGACTTATACCCTTTACATAACAATTAGGGTTACAGGTAGGTCTGACTCTTGAACAATATATAGCAAAGGATTTGATACACCCACTAGTGCTCATCCACTAGGGGCACATCCATACGAATGTCATAGCTTTGATTCACTGCATTACACATAAGAACCAGGTCTTCACACGTTCAACTGTGCTCTTCCACATGCACATCCACTCTATAGGTATTCTTTCCCACTGCCACCGATAGGAGAATCCTCTAGAGTTTTCTCATCAACTCTATTGCTCAGAGGAGGCTATCACATCATCTTCATTTCTTTTCACATAACGATGTGCCCACCACTTTTGGGATTTCACAAGTTCACCTTGTGCTTAGCCATAGGCACGTCCTAACTCAACAGATCTCTTTTCCACTGGATAATCATTTGGATTTCTTCTCACTCTCTGAATGCAGGAGGTCATCTTTACGTTCCTAACTCTTTCTCAGGAAGGAACCACGTACCCTTCTTAGGGGCTTTCTCTCAGGTTTGTAAGCTGAGATAAATACTTCCATAGCTTTTATGTTCCACATCTCATAGGTTTGTAAGCTAGAGGATGTCTCCCATAGCTACAATCATCAACACTCCCTCTCAGCTAGGGAGGCATTCTTCATCATGCCAAGTCTCACATGGATGTGCTATGAATTTTGTCTTGGCTAGAGTTTATCAATACTCCCTCTCAACTAGTAAGGTATTCTTCACCAAGTTAGTTTGGTGAAGATGTCTGCAATCTACTCATGTGTAGGAAGGTACTACATGTGTACGATTTTCCTCTGCATCATATCTCTGATATAAGGATATTTCATCTTATCGTGTTTCGATCAATCAGGAAACATGAGCTTTACACAYGATTCTAGGTTATCATCATAGTATCCATTTCATGGTCAAGTAAATCAGTCAGAAGCTTATGAAGCCACATTKCTTTGCATACTCGATGCTATATACTTTGCCTCTGTGGTACTCAAGGTCACTGAGCTTTGTAACCTGCTACATCAGGAAACCATGGTAAAATTCACGGTAGAATATCAATTGGATGTGATCTTCCGGCCCACTGTACTTTCTGCTCAATTTGAATCGATATATTCTTCAAACTCAAGTTCACACTAGAGGCATATCTTAGACCATATCCAATTGTGCCTCGTATATATCTCAATACATGTTTTGTTGTTTCCTAGTGAGTCTGTCTCGATTGACTCATCACATTCACTGTATGTAGTGAATCAATTATGGTGTTAACTGGATACATCAGTGATCCAATTAGTTGTGGATCAGTCTCGTCTGAATCATCATCAATATTCTTCTTTAAAATTCATCATGGTGAATTTTTCATTTTGTTATACTGAGTATTTTCTCTGTATATTTTCCTTGACTCAGGAAAATCTCATTGGTCCTCTGTCATACTTCTTTTCCTAGGAAGTGGTGCATCATATTCAGATTCTTCATCTCAAATTCATAATTCAAGGATTACTTGTATCCAATTACAAGGCTTTCTGAATAAGTCATCAAAATCAGGCTCTCATCACCAACACTGTAATGATATAGGTTTGGATCAGCAACACTCTTGCTGAGATCCAAAATCATTAAGAATTTATCTATCTGATATAGTTTCCAACTCATGAATGATAGTACGAATGGAAGTGTATCATTTTTACTGGATCAAGTGTATAATCATAGGCAACTCCCTCTGTTTGTGAGAAACTTCTGGCTATAGATATCGTTTTGTATTTCTTGACACTTCCATCAGCTGCATGTTTGATCTTATAGATCCATTTGGAAGTTACCACATACTTCCCTTCCCGGTCCCTGAATAATATCTTATACATCATTCTTTAAGATATAGTGGTATTCTTCTATTATGGAATCTTTGCTATACCGGTTCTCTTGTTGTTTCTCTAAGACAAGGAGTCTCATCATTAATGAAGTGGATCATGATTGAAGGATAGCTCGAAAATCTCTTTTTCTTTCTTAGGATGTGCCTTGAGAGGATTATATGTTTCTCTGCCTCTTGCAGAGTGAGTCTAGGTAGGGCTTTTATGCCCTACTACAATATCTTTGAACATATTAACTGGAGAAAATGGATCAACTAGAATAATGTATGTCTCCCTTTGAACTGCTAAAAAGGAAGAAGGTATTGTTTCTCTTTCTCAATTTGTTTTGACCTTTTCTGAATCAAGTGACTCCCTCTGAAGTATGAATGATAAGATTATTTCTTTGTTTGTTAACCTGTCTGAAATAAGAAAACAAACAAAAGGAAACAAGACAAGAATATCTCTTAGAGGAGATTCATGAGTACATCCCTAGAGTCAAAACATTTTAAGGATTGTTGTCACAGCTACAACATCTACTTATAATGTAGTAACGTTAGAAATGTAGGTTATAGTTATAATAAAAGAAACAATCAAACCTGGAATCTTCAGTTCCAGTGTGTTGTTCTTCTAAATGCACTAAGACTTCTCCGGGTCTATGATTTTCACCAATGGCTCCTTCTTCCTGCAAAATCCCCTTATGACAATGATATATATATATATATATATATATATATAAGTGCATACCTGAGAGTGAACACCACTGGAGATTCTGTTTCAATATCAATGGCATTCTTTGCAAGTTTTCCTTGGAGCCATATGTATCGAACAAGTCTCTGACGAGGTTTGCATCATCCTTTACTATTGTAACTGACATGAGAGTATCAAATATATGCAATTCTGTTCTTTTGTTGGTGATCCAACTTGCTTATGACTATTTTAACTTATCTAGTTTATGTCCACTGTTTGACATTTAGTAACCATACTGTTGTAGCTATCCTTGTAGCTTCTACTGTTACTTAACTCTGTTGTGTTTTTACTTCAGATCTGTATTCTTAAGAGTTTCAATTTGGTTTGTATTATCTTCAATGTACTTTATACAAACCAATAATATTCTTCTATGTTTATTGGGATATACACTAGCACTGTCATTTAAACATTTGCATGGAGATAGCTTGCTTAGATACAAGCCTTGAACTATCCGAAGGGATAATATTTGGTGTAGGCAAATCATGCAAGATGTTTCCATTTTATCATTGAATAATGGAGTCAAATTGTTTAAGAACATTCATAATCGGTGAGAAGTATCTTGCAACATGAGCTTTGAATGAGCCACTTCCAAGAGCACTTGTATAAGTGGAGAGAGGACCAACACCATCTTATGAAGGAGAGGGGTCTTTAAAAAAAATATGATAGTAATCATCTAGGAGAGGTCCTCTAAGGGGGTTTCCTTGCTCATCTATTGTTCTAGCATTCTCAATACTGAAGAAATGAAGAATCCTCTATTTTGTATGTGTGGCTGGAATTTTAACAAATCACACCACCATGATTTAGGAAATGGAACAATTGTAGGCCTTCTTGCAACTTGCTGATTTTTGTCAATGGAAAAGAATTTGTCCCATCTAATGAGGCACGGTTCTCAGGTTGAATAGATTGATCACAGAGCGGTAGAGGTTGCTTCCTTCTAGATTTATTGTGCAATAATATAACTTAGAATACAACTCAGAAATAACTCAGAAGTATAACTCAGAAATTTGGGCAGCAATATAACTCAGAAATTTACCATACATTTGCTGGAGTGTACCTTAGAAAATTTTGTCCTCTAGCATTCCATCTGTCACATAAATTCACCTCATATTTCAACGTCAAGGTACTTCTCTGGTACCATATTTTAAGTGTCTTGCGACTGGGATTTCAAGATCTTTCCTTCATGTTGCGGATAGAGATAAGCATGTGCGACTTGTGGTTAGAGTCTTCAACCTTTACCTTGGAATTTAAGGAGAAGAGTCTGGCCCCTTTTCTGCTTGTTCAAGCACAGGAACATGTGATGCTATAGGTGTGCCCAGGTGTGCCTTAGAGGCCTACGACAAGTCTCATCCTTCACCACAGAATTTGAATGAGGGTCCGACCCCTTTCTTATCAGTGCAAGAACTCCTACGACTATTGTTCAGGTCTAAAGATGCCTAAAAACAACCTTAGTTTAACATTAATTTATCAACCCGAGGACTCATCTTTTATCTCAAAGAATATCAGCAAAGTCTATGCATATAGCTCGTAGAGGATAAAATCATGTAGTTAAATCAAATCTGAATTTATCAACAATCAAGTTCCTTAAACATTCATTAAGGATTCTAGGAATTGAAATCTAAAGCTGTGCAATGGAAAGGAACTAATTAATCTATTGAATTCATTTTAAGAGCAATAATTGAATCTAAATAAAGACTTGCAGAATTGACTATTATTATGAATCAAATTACAGGAAAGGAAAAAAGGCGAATTACTCTATCCATGGAAAGAAATAGAGACTGTAATCTAATCGAAAAGAGACAACAATCATATTTCTATTGAAAGGAACAACAACTATATTCTAACAGAAAGGAACATCAAATGTAAACTAAGTAAAAGAAACAACAAATGTGAAGTGAACTTATGAGACACTATCACACATCAAATCTCAGTAATAGGAATTGGAACGACAATCATCTAATGCTTCAGGAAATATCTATCTCTTGCAATTGACATGAAATCATCAACACGCTTATGCATTCGTTTAACTACTGTAAAAGAGAATCGAGTCACAAAACATAAATTGAACTGATACAATTGCAGGTCGAACAGTAGCTCCTTCAGACTGGGCCCTTGTTCCTTAGAAGCACTTCTATTTGAAATTCAGTATATAGAAATAGTAAAACCGCTCAATGCTTTTATTGATTTCATAGCTGGTACAAAATTTTACAAAAAGTGCTAACACATAGCAATTCTAAGTTATGAGTTCCTGGGTGCAATTCTTCTATCTCTTTTCAGGATCTATTTACCCCTTATATATTACAATAATATGGGTAAATTAAGCTATCCTGAGGATCGAGAGATCCTCCAGATTTCTTTACTATTATAAAGTTACAATATAAGAAACTAGATCATATTCAAAACTACCTTGCACCATAAAGCCTTCAACCTCCAATAGCATGCACATCTTCAATATTTCCTTTGCTATCTTGGGTTTGAGAATATTTAACCAATCCTGTAATAAAACCAGACAATTCTAATCCTATTTTAGGATCATGTAATCTAACTTCAACAATAACACTAAATAGTATATTATCCATTTTCTATTCTATTTACTCCTAAATAACCGAAAATTCAATCACGATGATATCATGAAATGTGGGAAAAAG
>JASDQU010195509.1:5865-17783 GCA_032191745.1 Picea mariana | reverse complement strand
ATACTCTGTGATGTTATTCCTATGGATGTTTGTCATCTATTGCTGGGTAGACTGTGGAAATATGACAGAAATGTGATTGATGATGGGAGAATGAACACATACACCCTAGAAAAGAATGGGAGAACTCATATGTTACTTCCAATCAAAGATAAGGAAGTGAAACCTGAAGTAAGTAACACTGTACTTCTCATGAGTGGGAAGGAACTCCTTATCGTAGTCAAGAAGAAGGAGGAACCGCAGTTCATTATGGTCAGGAAACTGAGAATTGTTTTGACCAGCACAAGAGTGGATGATTTACCAGAAGAAGCTCAGGAACTGCTGGGAGAGTTCGCTGATATAGTAGTGGACGAATTACCTCGTTCATTTCCACCGATCAGAAGTGTGAGCCATCATATTGATCTCATACTAAGAGCTAGTTTGCCAAATAAAGCCGCGTATAGATTGACGATGTGAGAGAATGAAGAGGTCAAAAGACAAGTCCAGGATTTGTTGGACAAGGGGTTGGTTAGAGAAAGCTTAAGCCCATGTGCTGTTCCAACAGTACTCAGTCCAAAGAAAGGCAGAGGCTGGAGGATGTGTACTGATTCGAGGGAGATCAACAATATAACCATCAGATACAGATTTCCATTGCCAAGGATGGATGATCTGATGGATTGCTTGAGTGGAGCAAAGTACTTTTCAAAGATTGATTTGAAAAGTGGTTATCACCAAATCCGCATGAGAGAAGGTGATGAATGGAAAACAACCTTGAAGACTAACAAGGGGTTGTATGAATGGCTTGTTATGCCGTTTGGCTTAAAAAATGTACCAAGTACCTTTATGAGGTTGATGAACGAAGTCTTGAAAGAATTATCAGGAAATTTTTCATTGTGTATTTGGATGACATACTAATTTTCAGTAAAACAGTGGCAGAGCATCTGAAGAATTTGGCTACAGTGATGAAGAAATTAAATCAGGAGAAGCTATTGATAAACATGAAGAAATCCTCGTTCATGAAGACAGAGCTCATTTACTTGGGATTTTTTATTTCTGCAGACAAATTAAGGATGGATCCAGATAAGGTGGAGGTAATTAAGAACTAGCCATCACCAAAGATTATATTTGAGGTGAGAAGTTTTCACGGATTAGCTAGTTTCTACCAAAAGTTCATCAGGAATTTTAGTGGAATTAGTGCAGCAATGATGGATACAGTGAAGAAAAGACATAATTCTTTTCACTGGATGGAAGAGGCTGAAAGGAGTTTTAATCTGTTGAAGAGGAAAATCATGGAACAACCAATTTTGGTGTTGCCGGATTTTCGAAAGACATTCCAAGTGAAATGAGATGCAAGTGGATTTGCAATAGGGGCAGTCTTGAGTCAAGAGGACAGGCCGATAGCATATTTCAACGATAAGCTGAATGAAGTGAAGGTGAATTACTCCACATATGAAAAGGAATTTTATGCTATCATTCAGGCATTGAAGAAGTGGAGACACTATTTGGTTCTGAAGGTGTTTGTCCTATACAGTGACAATCATGCACTGCAGTTTGTGACCCAACATGAGAAGTTGAATTAGAGACATGTAAAATGGGTTGAATATATGCAAAATTTCACTTTTGTGATTAAACATATTTCTGGTACTACTAACAAAGTTGTTGATGCTTTGAGCAGGAAATGTTTTCTATTGCAAGAGTTCAGAGTTAAAACACTGGGTTTTGATGACCTCAAGGACATGTACAAAGATGATCCAGATTTTAAGGAGGCGTATGAAGCAGCTGAGAATCTAGTTTTCAGAGATAAAAGCAAATGGATAGAATACATGATCCAGGAAGGATTGTTGTTTAAGGGCAGTCAACTTTGTATTCCAAAATGCTCCATGAGGGAGAATTTGCTGAAGGAGAAACACAGTGGAGGATTGGTAGGACACTTTGGTCACGACAAAACGTTCGCAAAGATGAATGAGTCATATTTTTGGCTGGGAATACGATCAGAAGTTAAAAAGTTTATGGACAGATGAAAAATTTGTCAACATTCAAAAGGAAAGAGACAGAATGAGGGATTTTATCAACCATCTCACATACCTGAGAGGCCATGGGATGCAATCAGCATGGATTTTATATTGGGTTTGCCAAGAACACAAAGAGGTTTTGACTCAATCTTTGTGGTGGTGGATAGATTTTCCAAAATGGCACACTTCATTCCATGTCATAAAACCAGTGACACAACTCACATTGCTAATCTGTTTTTCAAATAAGGCATTCGACTTCACGGCTTACCAAGGAGCATAGTTTTGTATCAAGACACTAAGTTCCCGGGACACTTTTGGAGGACCTTATGGAAGAAGCTGGGAACTAACTTGTCGTTCAATTCAACTTATCATCCTCAGATGGATGGACAAACTGAAGTGGTGAACAAAAGTCTGGGAGACTTGCTAAGGAGCTTGGTGATAGAACACCACAGCCAGTGGGACAACATATTACCAAAGGCAGAGTTTGCGTATAACGACTCAGTTAACAGAAGCACAGGGCATAGTCCATTTCATCTTTTTTATGGCATACAACCGAGAGGGATTTCTGAGTTGAGGGATACATAACTGAATGGAACTAGGAGCGCTAGTGCAGAAGATTTCACAGAAGCGATGAAGGAACTTCACAGCCAGGTGAAGGAGCGATTGCAGAATTCAAACCAGGAGTATAAGCGTAGGGAAAATCGACACAGGAGACAACTTTAGTTTGAGGTTGGTGATTTGGTTCTGGAACATTTGAGAAAGGAAAGGTTCCCAAGAGGAACATATAACAAACTGAAGATGAAGAAAATCGAACCATGTAGGGTCTTGAAGAAATTTGGGGCAAATGCTTATGAGATTGAATTACCCGATGGGATCGGAATTTCTCCGATATTCAATGTCTCAGATTTATACCCATACAAAGCTCAGGAAGCAGGAACAAATGATGAACAACCAGAGGTTCAGTGGAAAAAGCATATGCCAGTTGCAGAAAAGCCACAAATAGAAAGCATACTAGACAAAAGAATTAGCAAGAAGACCAGAAAAAAACAATAGTTTGAATACTTGGTCAAATGGAAAAGACATCCAGTTGAAGATGCCAGTTGGGAGAATTAAGTAGAGATTTAGAAGCATGGACAGACCATGCGAGATCTCATGGACAAGAGCCCATGAAATTTTTTCAAGCGAGGGAGTATGATGCAGGAGCATCGTCAACATCAAAAGAGCGTGGGGCAACCACAACACATTTTGAGCACATGATACATTGTTTAAAAACTTTTGAAGATTGGATGTGCCAAACTTAAATGTGATAGTTAAGGAGAGGTGTACTAATAGATTGTAATCAGACCTTGAGTGACCCTCTCTCGTCTGAAGGAATAAGAAGGCATTTATGTTGGTAGGTAGCTTTAATGCATAGATTAGAAGTTTAGAATGAGAGAGGGAAAACATAATATAGACACCCTCATTGTGTATTGTAACATTAGCATGATTATGAGCATAGAAGAGAAGCAGAGAGCTGTGTAGCAAACTCCATGTACAGAAGTTCTGAATTAATACAAAGAAACTGTGATTCAGACTCATGGTGTTCATATATTCTCTGTGTATGCATCTTTAAATGTTATGCTCATGAATGTTTGCTCTTTCTGTCATGCAATTGATTTTGTGCTATGTATGAATGATTTATTGTTGAATGTTTGAAATCTGAGAGGAAAGGGTAAATAGAAATGACTTTCAATTGTTTCTCTATCTGAGCAAGGGTTCCTGCAAGGAGTGCAGTTGAAATTGTCTGCAAGGAGTGCGTTCACAAAAGGTTCAGAGGTTCGTCTCTGAAAGCTCAGGAGAGATAGCGTTTTTTCTCATATTCACATGGAGGTGCAGGCAGGCACAGGATCCATGCAAGGGAGAGCAGGCCAGGGAAAATCTCAGAGTTTCGAACCTGAGAAAGGTATTGAGAGACCGTTGCTGCAAAGCGTGCGCAAGGTCGAAGAGCATTCAACACTTCAAGTGTTTGGAGGTTGCCGCAAGGAGTGCATGCAAGAGTCTTCTTTAAGACTTGAAGTTGTGAGAAAGCTCAGGAAGGATAAAACCTTTGAACTATTGAAGGTAGTACTAGGCGTTGGTGCATATTGAGTGATTAGAAGGCATCGAAGTTTTGTGTCACAGGTGGATAAAATCGGGGGAAGAATCCTTGGTTCATTTTGCAGAAATCATCAGGGGGAAGAGATGGACGGTCAGAATTCTCTGTGGAGAATTAGCGAAATCCCGTCAACCATCCGATCTGATAAAGGAGCGAGGAGGTTACGGCCGCATCCAGAGTTCAAGCTCAGAAGATCTTGAGCCATTGGATCCTCGCCTAGTTACTCGTCAGCCGTCCAATCTGACAGGAGTTGCACAGGGTTTAAACCTTCTCAAGATGAGTGAAAGTCCCAAAAGGTGTCAGGATATCGAGGTGTCGGGGTTCGGGATATCGAAAATCCCGTGGACAAGAGATCGGGTAAATCCATAGTGAAAACCTCGATACAAATAAGAACCGTCCATCTGTTGGGATAGGTGGAAGGAATTGAGAACCATCGGCATATCGAAAGTTTAGAGACCAAGAGTCCGAGACCCTTTGAGTCGTGAAACAGTGAAAGGATCATAGTCGTTGATCCTAGGAAGGACACGTGTCGTGTGATCATCCAAATCGGAGATTCGGTCATCGTGACTCACATAAGTGAGTGTTTTGGCTTTGCAGTTGACAAAGTTTGAGATTTAATCAAAACCGTCCATCCATTTGGGACGCGTGTCGAAAATCCGAGGAAGACGGGGTTCAACGTTTTGTAGATCTTGAAGACAGGAAACACTTGCATTTCGGAATTGCAAAGTCTGAAATCCTGAAAGGAGGAAATCTCCATTAGGGGTCCCAGCTGACGTCATCTCGTCATAACGGGGAATCAGGAATCTCCACGGTGAAAACCCCGAAGTAGATGAGGACCGTCCATTTTTAAGGACGCGTGGCAATAATCTCGATTTTCGGGGAATTCCCAAAAAAGGAAGTCACATTGGGAAATCAGAATTCGAGAGATTGGGGAAATCAAAGACAAAGGCATTTCAGCATTTGAAATCACAAAGTCCCGAGGGAGATCCGGAGCCATTGGTTTAGTAGGTGATCATGGCCGTTGGTTGTGTCTAAGTCAACAAGGGGTTCCCAGTGATGTCATATCGGGATATAGGAGATCAGGAAATTGGGAACAAAATGTTTGCGACATCGGGGATTGTAAAACCCCGAAACCCAATTTTCCATTTTCCTATTGTGAAGAGAACAACGATCGGGCCTAGAGGCTGAAAGGAGAAAAAAAAAAAGACCTATGGGTCAATTTTAATAAAGAATCTAGTGGAGAATCGAAGGAGCCACTCCGGCTCGACGTAAAATTTGAACGATCCTTAAGACCGTGAGGTCAGCACAGAGGCCTTTGCTGAGGCAGAGGGTACGGTCGACGTCACGTGGCATCAACCAATTCTGACGAAGTATCAACCAAGAGATTCAACTTTGTTTCCATGGGTGTATTCATGGATTTACACTCCAACATATCAAATCTCTTCAGTGTTTCAACTGCATACTTCCCTTGATTAAGGAAGATCTTCTCTGGGCTCTGCCAAACCTCAAGACCTAAGAAATAGTGCATTAGGCCTAGGTCTTTCATCTCAAATTCTGTAGTGAGATTCTTCTTACAATCAATGATGATATTTTCTTCCCCAGTTAAGAATAAGTCATCTACATACAATAGCAATATAACAGGCTCATCATTCATAACCTTGAAGTAAAGGTTAAAATCATCTTTACTCTTGGTAAAACCCAAGCTCATCAGGAAATTGTCAATTCTTCCATAGCAAGCTCTAGGAGATTGCTTCAATCCATACAGAGCCTTATTCAACTTGCAAACATGTGTCTTTCTATCTTCAACCTCAAACCCTTAAGGTTGTTTTATGTACACTTCTGCTTCAATGACACCATTTAATTGAGTTGTTTTCACATCCATTTGGTGTAACTTCCACTTCATTTTAGCTGCAAGGGCTATGATGGTTCTGATAGAAGTGTATCTAGCTATAGGAGAAAACATCTCTTTATAATCAGTTCCTTCCTTTTGGGAAGAGACACAAGCTACAAACCTTGCTTTATGTTTCTCAATACTTCCATCAACAACATGTTTTATCTTGTATATCCATTTGGAAGATACCACATATTTTCTCTTCGGTATGGGAACTATTTCCCATACATCATTATTTATAATAGATTGGTATTTTTCTTTCATGGAATCTGCCCATTTTTTCTTCTGAATGGATTCTTCAAAGAAAGTAGGCTCCTTCTCTAAGAGATCACACATCAAAGCCATATAACTAGAGAATGGATTGGGTTTTTTAACTTGTCTCATGATACCTTATGGGGCACCAAAATTCTCTCCATATTGAATAAGTTACCTCACTCAAGATGGATTTCTCTGCGAGAGATCATCATATGGGGAGGTGTTGGCAGCCAATTCAATTTTTTTTTAATGCCCTAAAAAGCTGCCTACACCTATGTCTCTTGAACTTCAAATTTTTGTCGCATTTTTCAAACAAACGATATTTTCATTTTCAAGTGACATTTGCAAATTGATTTCGATTTAGTTTTCACGACTGAAAGCGTGAAAACTCCTCCATCATTATTTGGACTGTCATGATCTGCTTATTTGATATCCTGATTGGTACTTACCTTTGGTCTACTATTAAATGGCTGGAATGACTTTCAAACTATGTCCATTTACTTTGATTGCGCAACTTGATTTCTTTGGTAAGGCATTGAACATGTTAAGTTATGGGTTATATTTGATTTCATAAGGGTCATGGTTGATCTTGTTTTATATAATGTGATCCTTACTATCATAACTTCTTAACTTATCGATTTCATAAAGTCATTGGTTGCAATGTTTATAAACTTTGACCATGCTAAAAAATGCATGGGTCACATATCAGTTTGATTTCATATTTGAATGGCAATATTTTACACCTGGCGCGTTGGTAAAACTTTTGGATTTCATGTTGGATTGAACTATACACTTGGCGCAATAATATAACATATGGTTTTGGTTATACATTTGATTAATGGCACGTTGATATGGTTATTCACCGACTTAGGTTGGCCGATTAATATGTTTTAAATGTTATGATTATTGATGGAAAAACGCTGTACTCAGCCATTAATACACTGCATGGCAGTGATAATCCCACCACCTTCGCATGCATTACATTGATTCATTCCCCTTTGAGCACTTGCAGCTGTTAAGCCCTATCATTTTTTGCACCTGCATTTTGTATTGTTCAAACCAAACCCTACCATGCACACAAGCCATGGCTCCGGTCGTAAGGGTTGAGCCCAATGGTGACCAGGCACTATTGATGTTTGATGGCACTTATAGCGACCTGGAGGAATTCATATGGCTCACGTTCATATGAATATTCGATGGTTATAACCCTAGCGTGGCTCGGAAATTTGCATTAACCTTCGATGGCTGCCGAGCCAAGGTTGGGGATGTGCAACTGGAAATTGATGAGCATTTTCTCAGTTTGGCTACCGGTCTACCTGCTGTCGGGCAGAGGTGGTCGAAAAATTGTAAAGTGGAAGATGTCCCATGGACATTACTCTTACAGTCACGAAAGGTGAGTTCTTGTGACAAGGGTTTGCCTGCAAACATGTTGAAGTAGCACTGGCACGACCTGTTCATGATAATCAAGCAATTCATTACTTGCGAGGGCAGGTATGGGTTCGTTTTCTTGTTTCACCTTCGTCTATTGATGGTTTTTATAGGCTACGAGCTTAACATGCCTCACTACCTGCATAGGAGTCTGTTTAAGATGGCTAAAAGGTATAAACGCAACCAGGACGATACCAGCCTTTTCCATTTTGGGTTAATTAAAATTCTTATGGTTTATGAGTTAGTGTTACACCATGACTGTTGGGATGAGTTTCTTAAACGCAATGATTTTGCAGACTCAATCTCACCACTGGTTGACAAACCTGTGGTGAGTGAGTGCAAATCGGTACCCCCTGTTCCTTACAGTGCATTGTTGCCTAAACCCCTACCCGATTCTCCTATTGGCCTACCCAATTCCATTACCCAAGATACCCAAGCTGTTAAACCCGTGGCTAAAAGGCCTAAAGCCAAAAATCCTAAAGCTAAAGCTGGTGTGAATTCTAAAGGCAAGAAAAACGCTCGATTAATATCTCGCATGACAAGAAATAAACCCAAAATTCCTATCAACCCGGAGCCTATCATGATCAATGAAGATTCCGACTCGGAGATTGAACGTTTCCTTGCAAATGAGTATCCCTACTCAGAAGGTCTAAATGAAAAACCCTCCTACGACTTTGTCAAAAACCTACCACCTTGTTTGCAGAATGATCCCAATTTTCCAGGCATTGAAATGCCCCGTGGAACCCTCGGTGACTCATCGAAACCCTCTCCTACTCAACTGACTGTTCCACCATGCGATCAGTGTGGCTTATGGTTGGAAAGATACTACTTAGATGTGCCGATGTTGTAATCCATAATTCATGCTCTGGAAGATCAAGTGGCTAATCTCACCAGTCATAAAGCGAAGGTGCAACCCACTGACAAGAGACAGCGAACAACAAGTTCAATTCTATTCAAGAACGTCGAGTCGGATACAACAATCGTCAATTCTAAATTGGCATAGCCCGAGCAACCTCGCTGGTATGATTGTCCCCTGTTTATATGATGAACTCACAGCTCTATGTATAGCATCGATTTGGAATTGTTTAATGAGCATGCATTATTGTGTATAAGTTTGTTTTAATTAATCGGATTTCAGATTGGTTTTGATTCGATTTAGTTCTGATTTGATCATGATTGGATTTGGTTTTGGTTCGATTAATCATAGGATAGATTTGTTTGTCTCGATTTGGTTTGAACTGAATACTCTGTCGATTATTGAAGTTGTCAATATTTTCTAAACATAGGTCGTTTCTGGTATATCAATTTCAAACACAGTTAATAGTTCATTTCGAATTGGTCATATAAGATATATTTGGTAAATTATGGTTAACTGTTGTATTCGAATTCTATTCTGTGGATACATGACTAAATTGCGAGTAGATTTGAATCATGATTGTTATATCCAATCTATTGATTCGCATAGTTTGACCGTATGATCAGTTTGATTCATATATCGTTTAATTTTGATTTGCGAATGAAATTGATTATGCCCAGGATTACGATGTGTTTTTATTTTTAGCTCAGTCGCATTTCGATTTGATAATTGCCCAGTTCATGGATTCTGTTGATTTTCTCACGCCCCTGTCTATTGACTGTGTGGTGATCAATCACGAAAATCGTTGGGTCGATATTCATTGAGTATGATTTCATTCGATTACAATTGAAACAATTCACCTATCGTTGCACTTAATTGAATGATATCAATATGTTTATATGACTATAACGAGTCAATTATGGTTATGATTATTATTTTGGGCATATCTGTTAACCGTATGACACTCAGCGACCGAATACTATGGCAAAGTTTGTGGATACTGTTATGCATATTTCATTTTGATTATAATCGTAACAGTTTGATATTTGATTAACGTAATGCGAATTTTATACACAGTTGTAACCAATCGATTTTGATTGTGTTCGATTGTAACTATAATGATTTTGGATACGATGCGATTTACTTGTAATTGCATTTGGATATGAAACAGTGTGGTTATTATTTGTCCTGATTTAATGGCAATTCAAAAACAAAGCATTCTTACCCTGTCTCGATTGCCTCCTTTCTCGATTTGATTTGATTTGATTGGTACATTTGCTTGAGTCATTAGTAATTCAATTTTCGTGTCTATTAAAAACAAATTAAATTGGATTGTTTTGAAAAGATTTCATTTGATTTTTATCTGATTCTATATGCTATTTTATACTAGCTACAGAATCAGGTGATTCTGTAGCTAAGTCTGTAGAATTAATTTTTTAGTGTTTTGTTACTCAAATATCTTTCTAATTTGATATTTGTGTTCTATTGCAGGAAAATTCAAATTTGCAATTGAGTTGTTGAGCAGTTAGGGGATGTTCCAAAGATTTTACTTGCATTTCATTTTTCTTAGTTTAGTTGATTTTGGGATTGTTCCCAGATTATGTAAAATAATTTGCCATTATTTACAAGGAAGTTTTACCTTGTGAAGAAACCTATATATACTTATGATTTTTGTAATAATGTTCATCCTCATTCATGGGAGAACAAGGATATGGAGTTCTATTACAGACTGGAGCAGAATTGATGTTTTGTCACAGCTTTAGCTTCTCAATATATCAACATTTTGTTTCATGTTTTGTATATCAATTTGTGCATGATTTATGACTACTTTAGCTATCTAAATCAAATTCAAATGATATAATTTTATTACTGCTATCCATATCTTGTCTCTTCCAAATTGATAAAAGACATAACAATTGTTAATTCAGTTTATGCATGACAGGTTTATCTTCTTCATAGATTGAATTGTTATATATAAGTCCTTGCATAACAGGTTTCCCTTATTGCAGGAATTTATAATCATAAGATTGTTATGATTTTCTTTTATGTCTTGTTTGTCCTATAAAACACTTCAAGAAGCAGCACAACCAATCATTTACGAAAATCTTATGGATCAATCGGTGCGAGTTTTCTCCTCCGACCAGCTTAGAAGTTATCACACACAGGGCAGACTTGGAGCGTTTCCAGGTCAATTAGTTTGTTGTTTACTGTTTTCATTAAGTAGTTTAATTTAGATATAATCTTAATTAGATTTATATTACATTGTTTAATTTCAGTAAAAATATTAGATCGTTTAATTTCAGTTAGTTTACTTTCTTATTCATAAATCTTAAAATAAAAAAAGAGTTATCCTTCGCTGTTTTGGGACAGCAAGTACATCAGTTTCACAGGTTTTATTCAAATCTGTAGATTGTATGCAATGTATATTTGTGAATAAACTGTAATTAAATTAGTAATTAGATAGTTGATTTGAGTTATTATAATAATAATTTGTATATTGTATATAATAGTTAGAGTAGTTATATTTAGTTTAGTTTATTTAGTAGTTGTTTTAATTAGATTAGTGTGTTAGTTTCTTGTACTTTTAGTTAGTTTGTTTCATTAGTTTTAGTTGATTTTAGTTTGTTTTATTGATTTTATTTAGTTTTAGATTGTTTAGATTACTTAGCTCAGATCAATTCTCTCTTTGGTTTTCATAGGAGACCTTAGAGCGGCCAACGGAGCTGTTAAAATCGTTAGGGTGGTCCATTCCAAACGGCTTGGGTTATTTAGACAACCCCGGACCAGTTCCACTCTCCCAGTTGACGGACAGTCATTTTCGCTCGTCAACAGGAGGTTCTTGAGATTCTAACATATCATGATCTTCATGAATCTCATCATTAGGGGAAATTGTGACTTCTCTTACTGGTTCAACAACTCTGGGAGCTACATGCTCTTCTTCATATACTTCTTCAAGATGACATCTTCTCGATTTCTTGAGTGTTGCATCTTCATCAAAGGTTGCATCTCCGTTGATCTCAATGTGATGGTAACCTGGTATATAAATTCTGGAGGCCTTTGAGACCTCACAATATCCAACAAATATTTCCTTCTTTCCTAAATGGTCCAACTTGGTTCTCTTCTCTTTCAGAATGTGTACAAACATTGGACAACCAAATATATTGAGATGGCTTACTTCTGGCTTCTTTCCGGAGAACATTTCTTTGGGGGTTTTGAACCCAAGTGCACTATGGGATAATTTGTTTTGTACATACACTGTTGTCCTTGTTGCTTCTACCCATGAGTGCATTGGAAGATCTTGATCATGGATCATAGTCTTCATTATAGTTATGTCCTTCCTTTTTGCTACACCATTTTTTTGAGGAT